>CM053570.1:3669433-3709859 GCA_028646485.1 Cryptoprocta ferox
AAGACCACCACCACAGTGAGGTGGGATGCACAGGTAGAGAAGGCCTTGCTCCTGCCCTGAGCAGAGGGAATCCTGAGGATGGAAGAGATGATGAGTATGTAGGACACCCCAGTGAACAGGCAGGGGCTCAGGCCAATGGTGGCACTGGCCACATGAAGCACAGACTCATTGAGAGAGGTGTCTGAACAGGAGAGCTTCAGGAGCAGAGGAATGTCACAGAGAAAGTGGCTGATTTGGTTGGGCCCACAGAGAGTGAGTGTGGCTGCCAGCACTGTGTGTGTCACAGAATTCACCAGCCCACACAGCCAGGACCCAGTCACCAAAAAAACACAGACCTTCACACTCATGAGGACTGGATATTGAAGAGGGTAGCAAATGGCTACATAGCGATCATAAGCCATAGAGGCCAATAAGACGCCCTCAGTGCCAGCACATGTCACGAGGAAGAAAATCTGGGAAAGGCAGCCCTCATATGAGATGGTCTTCTTCTCCCGGAAGAAGTTCGCCAACATGACCGGGATGGTGGTGGATGTATAGCAGATGTCCAAGAAACTCAGGTTGCTGAGGAAATAATACATTGGAGTGTGGAGAGCAGGACTGACTCTAGTGGCTGTTATTATGAGCATGTTCCCCAGGAGTGTTGTCAGGTAAATAAGCAAGAAAACCAGGAAGAAGAAGCCCTGTAGTTTGGGGTGGTTGGAAAATCCCAAGAAGATGAATTCAGTGACACCTGTCTGATTGTTCATTTCAAGTGGTGTCATAGCTACAAAACAATGAGGAAAAAAAGAAACCATAATGAAAATGCACAGAAATCACCCCCAAATGGGTCTATAAACTTACAGAGCCATGTCAAATTATGTGGGAGATAGAATGATCTGGACTATGGAGGAAGATGTGCAGGAGTGTCTACAGAGAGATCACCCTCAAACAACAAATTTCTCAAACAACACATCTAGCCATCTCAGGCCCAGGGACCTCCCATGGATTTGCATGACTACTGGTAGCTGAAAATAAAGGGAGACTTGGTTAAACCCAACAATAAACCACTAATCTCTGAATTAATGTGACCTCATTTCTCATTGTCTTAGTAATATCTACCTTCAACTTTGCCCTTTTTGGTAAGCATCTCATTTTTTTCTTTTATTTTTTTCTAATATATAAAGTTTTATTACAAAAAAATTTTTAATGTAGAAAGATACAAACAAGAATTTAATCACCTGTAGAATCAGAGCCAGTGCTACCTTTCAGTGTTCACAAATGTAGTGTTGTTGTTGTTTTTTTTTTTGCAGTTATGTAAATCTTGACCTCTATTTATAGCTTTAAAATATTAGGAGGACTTGTGATGAGCAATGGATGATGTATGGAATTGTTGAATCCATACAACTTGAAACTATGATAACACTTTATGTTAATTATACTGGAATTAAAATAAAATAAAATATTAGGAGCAAAATTTCCTGAATTAGAAAGTAAGAAGTAAACATTCACAGATGACAGGATCCTATATACAGAAAATACCAGAGTTCACAAGAACATTATTATGGCTCATAAACAAATTCAGCAAAGTCTCTCTCTCTCTCTCTCTCTCTCACACACACACACACACACACACTCACATCAGTTATGTTTCTATACACTAGCAATGAACAATCCAAAAGGGAAGTTAAATCAATTCCACTTACAATAATATCTAAAAGAATCAAGTGCTTACAATAAATCTTACTGAGGAAGTGAAAGGCCTGTACACTGAAAACTATGAAACATTGCTAAAAGAAATTAAAGAAGGCATATCTAAGTGAAAAGGTACCTACGTTCATGGATAAAAAGACTTAACATTGTTAAGAAGTTGATACTACCCAAAGTGATGTACAGGTTCAGTGCAGTCTCCATCAAAATTTCAGTATCATTTTCTCACAAAAAAGAAAAAAATCGATTTTCAAATTCATATTTATTGAAAGGGGCCCTGAATAACCAAAATGATTTTGAAAAAGAAGAATAAAGTTGGAGGATTCATACTTCCTCACTTCAAAACTTACTACAATGCCAGAGTAATTAAAACAGTATGGTACTGGCACAAGGACAGACATATAAACCAATGAAATAGAATGGAGAGGCCTGAAAGAAATTCCCACATATATAATTAATGATGTTCAACAAAGGTGTCAAGACCATTCAATAAGGAAAATAGCTCTAGGAAAACTGGATATCCACATGCAAAAGAATGAAGTGCACTAAATTAACTCAAAATGGATCAAATGGATCCATTTGATCCAAAAATCAAAGTTTAGCCCTAAACTTAAGAGCTAAAACTATAAAACCCTTAGAAGAAAATTTGGGGAAAATCCTTATGCCATTGGATTTGGTGACTATTTTGTGGATATGACACCAAAAGTATAGGCAACAAGAGAAAAAAATACACAAAGTGTTCTTCATCAAATCAAGAAGGTGTCATCAAAGTACACTACCAAGAAAGTAAAAAAGGCAACCTATAAAATAAGAGAAAATATTTGCAAATCATGTACCTGATAAGGGACTAACATCAAAAATATATAAAGAACTCCTATAATCTAACCATCATCAAAAGAAGAACTCAATTCAAAAATGAGCAAAGGACTTGAATAGACATTTCTCCAAAGACAAAAAACAAATGGCCAATAAGAACATGAAAAGATGCCTGATATCATTAGTTTTAGGGCAATGCAAATCAAAAGCATGAGGTCACCTATCAGGATAGTTATAATGAGGAAAATGGAAAATAACATATGTTAGTGAGAGTGTGAAGAAACTGGAACCCTCATGCATTGCTGATGGGAATGTAAAATGGTGCATCTACCGTGGGAAACAGTTTGCCAGCTCCTCAAAAAGTTAAACATAGAATTACCAAAAGACTCAACAATTCTACTCCTTGGTGTATATCTAAAAGAATTGAAAGCAGGGACTTGAACAGGTATTCGTATACCTGTGTTCATAGCATCATTATTCACCACAGCCAAAAACAACCTAAGTGTCCATCAACCAACGGCAGGATAAACAAAAATGTGGTATATGTATACAATGGTCTCTTATTAAGCCCTGAAAAGACACAGAATCTTGATATATGCTACAACATGAATGGATCGGGAAAACCCTGTGCTAACATTATGCTAAGCCAGACAAAGGACAAATATTGTATGCTTTCACGTATATCATGTGCCTAAAACAGGCAAATTCATAGAGACAGAAGGTAAAGATTACCAGAGGGTGAAAAGAGGGTGGAATTGGGGGAAGTTATTGTTTAAAAGGTTCAGGGTTTATGCTGAAGACAATGAAAACGTTTGGTGTATAGACTAGTGTCACTGAATTGTGCACTTCCAAATGGTTAAAATGATGAATATTGTGTCTATTTTTCCACAACTTTAAAAATAGTCAAAAAATATATTGAGACCCAAATTTCCCAGGTATGCATTCTATTTCATCAAACAAAAGAAATTTAATATCTCTCCTTTGATTAAACATGCAGATGCTTCCATATCTTTACTATTGTAAATACTGGAATGGACTTTTTCATTAAAAAAATATATGTGAGCATATCTGATTATCTCTTCAGAGTAAATTTTTAAGTCTCTGTGTTTTTAAATACACTGATATTTTAGTCAGTTGGATTACTATCTCTTCAGGGCTTAAAAGATGTGAAAATGTTTAAGTAATCATATACACTTAGATATGTTACCTTATTAAAGGTATCTTATTACCTTATTGAAGTAAACTTTATTAAAACAAGATTAATCCTCAAACATTGCATGTCTCCTGAAAAAAATAATTGATACAATTACTAGCTTTCGTTAAGTTATCCATTCTGGTAGGTTCACAGCCGTTGAACTGATTTCTGTGCCTTTTTCATTCTTGGAGGTGAGTTAGCTTGAGACAGATAGATGTGGATTCAAATCCTACTTCTTTTTACCAGATTTAGATTGGTGGCTAAATCAGCTGACTCCTCAGTTTCACAGTTTGCTGACTGCATTCTCATGTTAATAGTGTCCCCTGGGTGACTCGGTTGGTTAAGCGTCCAACTTCGGCTCGGGTCATGATCGCACAGCTCGTGAGTTCAAGCCCCGCGTCGGGCTCTGTGCTGACAGCTCAGAGCCTGGAGCCTGCTTCAGATTCTGTGTCTCCCTCTCTCTCTCTCTGCTCCTCCCCCTGCTCACACTCTGTTTCTCTCTCTCTCTCTCTCTCTCTCTCTCTCTCAAAAATAAATAAACATTTAAAAAAAAAAGTGTCTACACCAGAGTTTTTGGAAGAAGTAGCATGAGATAATATATAACTAACATGCTTGTATGTAATAGGGGTTCAGTCAACTGCAGTTATCACTGCTATTATCTTTAATACATACAAAAAATTTCAAGATAAAATATTTTCTTTGACTCTGCCTTCCAAATTTTAGAAATACGATCACTTTTCACTACAGTCGCTACTGATACCTCAGTCCAAGCTACCATTTTCTCTTGCCTCAACTACGGCAGCAGACTCCCACTTTCTTCCCATCCCCTTTCCCAGTGAATCTGCCTCCACACAGCAGCAGCTAGAGCGCGTTTTTACAATGTAAACTAAATCATGCCGTTCCTAAACTCAAAACACTCCAAAGCTTTTCCATCTCACTTAGAATGAAATCTAAAGATCGTAAAGCATGTGGGATCCGACCTCTGACTGCCTTTCTGATATTATTTTCCATGGTTCTTCCCTTTTGCTCACTTAGCTTGAGCTACACAGGGCTGCTGTCTGTTTCTAACCACACCAAACGCCTTCCCATCTCAAGGGCTTCTACTGGCTATTTCCTCTGCCAGCACACTTCCCCCCCAGGTATTTGCATGTCCCATTTCCTATTTTCATTGAGGTTGTTCCTGAACTGTCACCTCCCCTGGGATACTTTCTCTGACTATTCTATTTAAAATAACAGTCCCATCGCTTTTTACCCCCTTACCCTGCTTTACTTGTGGAACTTATGCTACACTTGGCATGAAATTATCCATCTATTTGCTTCTGGTTGTATTATAAACTCTGTAAGTCCAGGGGCTCAATTTTGGTCATTCTCTACCCCTGATACCTAAGACAGAGAACCTGGCATACCACTTGTGCTCAATAAATATTTGTTGAATGAATAAATAAATCTATATTTTTAGGTGGTTGTGGAATTCATATTCCCTGAGAGAAATTCTAGTCTAATTCTTTTCCATTTTGCCTAATTGTACTTAATCATTCTTTCATATATCTCTCTCTTAACCTGTGAATATCAACCCATTGTGCCTATCAGTCTATTTTAATCTTTAGACTAGAAAACTTTACACATTGGGAATCTTATTTTTCAATGTTTATTTATATTTGAGAGAGAGAGAGAGAGAGAGAGAGAGAGCTCAAGTGGTGGAGGAGCATAGAGACAGAGACAGAATCTGAAGCAGGCTCTGGGCTCCCAGCTGTGAGCTGTGAGCTGCAAGCTGTCAGCACAGAGCCCGAGGTGGGGCTTGAACTCACAAGCAATGAGATCATGACCTGAGCCAAAGTTGGAGGCTTAACTGACTAAGCCACCCAGGCACCCCTACACGTTGGGAATTTTAACATCTTACCCTATATTGTCTTCTTATATAGTAAATAATCCTCATGAGTAACAAAATCAAGGTAAAACCTAACTTATTTTTATTTCTCTCATATATGTTATCAGTTACAGCAAAAGCTAGCTTGTTAGAACCCAACTGATATATATTACTTGATTGGCTTTTAAATGTATCCCGAAATTTGTCTCTCCAAACTGTTGAAGGGGCAGAAGGATTTATGAAATTATTCAATCAGCAGTCTTGCTCTGTAACCTGAAGGGCAGCCTCCCTACAATTCTGTTCAATCCACATTAAACTGGAAATCATATTCTTGGATGCTATCCCATTGAAAGCAGTGATCTCTCTAAGCCCTAAAATATATCTAGCCCCTCTCTATCTTAAAATCCTTCATTGGCCTACGTTCGCTATCAAATGAAGTTCCGATTATTTCACATGGCTTCAGGAAGAAGATCCAGATTTGCTAAGTCCTAAAACATACCATTTGGGGGGCTGTTTTTAAATTTCTTTTCTTTTATCTTTTTTCTTTATTTTTCTTTTCTTTTCTTTCTTTCTTTCTTTCAAATGTTTATTTATTTTGAGAGGGAGAGAGAGAGTGTGTGAGTGAATGGGAGAGGGGCAGAGAGAGAAGGAGAGACAGAGTACTAAGCAGGCTCTGTGCTGTCAGCACAGATTCGGGGCTCAAACCCACAAACTGTGAGATCATGACCTGAGCCAAACTCAAGAGCCGAACGCTCCACAGACTAAGCCACCCAGGCACCCCTAGGGGCTTTCTTTTTTTTAATGTGAAAATATTATACTTTAGCAAAATTTTTTACAGTATGATTATACAGACAGATTTCTAGGGCACCACTCAAGGCTATATAAAAGGCCTTTGCAAACTAGAGCCCTGAAGCTTATTTCAAATGCATTCATTAATGGCAGATAGCCTACTACACTGGTTAAGTTGTGAGCTCTGGAGTTAGATTCCGTTGGATCAAAACTCATCTCTGTAATCCTTTAAGCATGAGACTTTGGGTAAGTTACTTATTCTCTTTGCTTAGTATTTTCATGTCTAAAAAAAGAATTGAAATAAAAAAGCTCATGTCTGAAGTGGAATAAAAAAATTACTCAAACCAAAAATATAAGTGAGCAAATATAACATTTTATAAATAATTTAAAGGGGCACCTGGATGGCTCAGTTGGTTAAGTGTCTGACCAGCTCAGGTCATGATCTCATGGTCCCTGAGTTTGAGCCCCACCTTGGGCTCTGTGCTGACAGCTCAGAGCCTGTAGCCTGCTTCAGATTCTGTCTCCCTCTGTCACTGCCCCTCCCCTGATCATGCTCTGCCTCTCTCTCTCTCAGTTTGTCTCAAAAATAAATAACATTAAAAATAAAAATAATTTAAAAAGAGTCCGGATTTAGAGAAAAAAGTAGCATGCATTGGAGAGCTTGTAACATAAGTAGAAATGAAATACATAACAATAGCAACACAAGGGATTGGTGAAAAAGTGGTAAAATATTTTATAATGTCCTTGTGTTATACATTGTCATAAAGTATTAATTCAAAATAGACTGTATTAAGTAAACAATGTATAATAAAATACATACAGTAAGCACTAAAAATAATACAAAGTATATCCAAAAACTGACAGAGGAGTTGAAATGAGATAAAATAAAAATATAAATTCAATCCAAAAGAACTCACAAAGGGTCAGAAGGGACAAATGGAAAAAAATAATAAAATATTAGACTTTGAATTCAATCATATTAGTAATAGCAGAAAATACAAATGGACTAAGCATTCTAATAAAAAGACAGAGAATGACAGACTGGATTTTTAAAATGTTTTTTAAATTTATTTTTAAGAGAGTACAAGTAGGGGAGGGGCGGGGGAAAGACAGAGGATCTAAAGCAGGCTCTGCACTGAGAGCAGCAAGCCCAGTATGGGACTTGAACTCATCTCATAAACCATCAGATCATAACCTGAGCTGTCAGCCAGTCAACTGACTGAGCCACCCAGGTGCCCCTGTCAGACTGGATTTTAAAATAAAACAACTATATCCCCTTTTTAAGAATTGTACTTTACAAATAAGATCTTAGATATGTTCAAAGTAAAACGATAGCAAAACATATATCATTAAGATAGAGAGATTGTCAAAAGTAAAAAGGAATATTTTATAATTTATAATAATAAATAATAATATAATTATAATTTATAATATAGTCCACTCATCAAGAAGACATAACAATTGTAAATGTATAAAAGCATCTAATAACATAACTTCAAAATATTGACAAAAGAGTTGGACAAGTTCATTAGCCATAACTGAAGACTTTAAATACTCCTCTCTCACTAAAAATTATAGAATAAGACAAAAAATTCAGTAAAATAGAATATTTAAACAACACGATCACCTTGACACAACTGACATTTATAGAACTAATGTTCTATCCAATAATTTCAGAATAAACATTCTAGTTGAATGCACATGGAACATTCACTAAAGTATACCATATGCTGGGTAAATTTCAAAACATTTAAAAAGATTGATATGATATGGAGTGTGTTTCTTGATCATGATGGAAGTCAATTAGAAATTATAACAAAAAGAATTCTGAAAAATCCCCAAATATTTTGAAATTGAGCAAACATTTCTACACACTTATGAATCAAAAAAGTCATAAGAAAAGTAGAAAACATTTTGACTGTAATGACAATGAAAATACAGCTAATCAAAAAATTGGTGGTGCAGCTAATGCAATGCTTAGAGGGAAATTTATAGCTTTTAATGCCTGTATTAGAAAAGAAGTGTTTAAAATAATGATGTAGCCTTTCACCCCTATTGAATAGAAGTATTCCTAACTCATTGGTTAGAAATGGAAGATAGAATTGAACCCCAAAAAATATCTAAAAGATAAAGACCTGAAGTTAATAAAATAGAAAACAGACTCTAAATGGAAATCAATAAAGCCAAAATTTGGTTCTTTGTTAATGAAATTGATATATCCCAAGGAAGACCGATCAAAGAAAATAAGAGCAAATACAAATTACAAAAATCAGGAATGAAAAAGGGGATACCACTACAGATCCTACAAACATTAATGAAATAATAAAATATTGGTAACAACCTGGCTACATGAAATTTGACAACTTAAAATGACAAATTTCTTGAAAAACACAATGCTTCAAAATATGTGAAGTAATTGACATAAAAAACATAAAAGTTAAATAATATTTTATCTATTAAAAGACATTTAAGCTATAATTTGAAACCTCTCCAAAAAAAAAAAAAAAAGACTCCAAGCCCAGATGATTTCATGGTGAATTCTACCAAACATTTTATGAAGAAAAAGTATAATATTATAAAAACCCTTCAGAAAATAGAAGAGGAAGGAATACTTTCCAGCTGTATTTATTCATTTAGGTATGTATATATGTATTTTTGAGAGAGAGAGAGAGAACATGTATGCATGCATGGGAGAGGGGCAGGAAGGGAAAAAGAATGAATCATAAGCAGACTCCACACTTATTATGGAGCCTGACATGGGACTCAACCTCACAGCCCTGAGTTCATGACCTGAGCTGAAACCAAGAGTCTGACACTTAACTAACTCAGCCACCCAGGCACCCCCAACTTGATTTATGGTAACAGTGTAATCCTGACACCATAATGTGATACGGTCCTTATAATAAAAGAAAATTACAGGCGAATATCTGAGTCTGGTTCTGATGTTTGCTTTGTCTTTTCAGGCTGTGTTTTCTCTTACCTTTTTGTATACCTTATAACTTTTGTTGAAACTGGAAATGTTGTATAGAATAGTAGAGACAGAAGTAAATTAGTGGGGGGGGGTGGTAGTGGCGCTCGGAGATGAACATATCCACCCTTCTGTTAGGCCTTTAGCGTAGGAATTTGAATTAATGTAGTGAGCTAGGCTGAGTTTAGTTTGTTATTGCTATGGTTATCCTCAGTGCATCACAGGCTTCAAATTTCTCTAGTGGTATCTTGAGCTTAGGGCTGGGCAAATTTGCCAGAGTTTTTATTTTTCTCCATTTTTACCCGCTGCTTGGCTTTGGATTTTTCTCTTACACTAACCCCAGAGATAATCTGTTTCGCGAAGATTATCCAGCTGTATTCAGCTGTTAGTTTTATTTATTACTTGTTACTGGGCTTGTGGGGAACAGGCGAGAAGTATTCTCTGATGTTCTGGTTAAGCCTTAATGAACCTGGGTCTTGGGGGTGTGGCCTTCACACGTGATCCTGCCTGTCCCCAGCTGTAGGTGCTGGGCCTGACATATTTCTGCCCTTACCTGAGGGGGAAACTTTTTGTCTTTGTGCCTCCCGAGCTGGAGTGTTTTTCCACAGTGTCCTAAGGTGACTGTTGTTGTTGTTGTTGTTGTTGTTGTTGCTTTTGCCCTATGGATTACAACTTCTGTAGGGAAAATGTGGTAAATGAGTTTGGAAGAAGTATTGACAGCAACTGCGGATCCTCCTACAGTCTTCTCCCAGATAGCCTTGTTAGGTCTGAAATTTTCTCAGAATACTTCCTGGCCTTCACTGTGAGTATATATTAGAGTTCATGGAGGAAAAGCAAGATGGTGAAAACCTTCTTGTCTGTGGCCCCCAGGGACTTCACACTCACATACTAGCCCACATTTAGGTTTAACATTCATTAAATTCACAAAATAGCTGAATCTTGGGGCCCCTGGGTGGTTCAGTCAGTTGAGTGTCCAACTCTTGGTTTCAGCTCAAGTCAGGATCTCACTCACAGTTCATGAGATCGAGCCCTTGCATCAGGTTCTGTGCTGACAGTGTGAAGCCTGCTTGGGATTTGCTCTCTCCCTCTCTCTCTGCCCCTCCCCTACTCATGCTCCCTTGCACTCTCTCTCCCTCCCAAAATACATAAATAAACATTAAAAAAATAAATTCACAAAGAAGCTGAATCTTATCAGTTTATATGGTATCTGATGCCTTGTGCTCCAGGTTAAATAAAAAATGCATGTATCCTATTTCCTCTGTAAGAGACTTTATCTCCCCAGTTTTCCATTTAGTGTTTGCCCTGAAACCTCAATTCCCTAATGGGTTTATAAAAAGTCATTAATTTGCATTATGTCCAGCTTTACTGTTTTTGTGGTAATGCTGGAAGCAATACTTCTTTTCTCTCTCTAAGTCTCGGAGTTGAAACTGGAAGTCTATACAACCACTTTTTTAAATGATTTGGAAGTTTTTTCAAATATAGAGTTACTCTATGACCCAGAAATTCTACTCCTAGGTATACACCCAAGAAAAGTGGGTATGTATGATCATAAAATGACTTGCATGATAATGTTCAAAACTAATTTCTTTACTAGTAGTACAAACTGTAAAAAATAGTGGGCCTATCAACAAGCGAATGGTTATAAAAGTATGGTATATTTGTACAACAGAATACTACACAGTTATTTAAAATGCTGATACATGTATAAATACAGATGAATCTGTAACACTTTTCTTTAATGAAGAAAGACAGACATACAAGAATTTGTACTGTATTTTCCATTTAAAGGAAGTTCAAAAATAGGTAAAACTAATCTCTGGTGACAAAGTGAACATTCATAATAGTTACCTCTGGATGACATTGATGAGAAAAGAATATGAAGGAATTTTCTAAAATGAGGGAAATGTTCTATATTTTGGTTTGGATAGTGGTTGCATGGGTGTGTGTGTGTGTGTGTGTGTGTAAATTCATCAGCCTGCACACTTAAGATTTGTGCATTTTACTATATGTGAAATATTTACTTTTTTAAAATAAAATAAGGAAAAGATGAAAGCAGGAGGTATTTTACATGCAATTTTCATTTCAGTATTGGTCAGACCCAAGTGCAACCAATCACTAAAACTTCTGAAATTTATTTTTCCATTTTCTTATATTTTTACTTTCTCTCTACCACAGCTACAGTTCAGTACCTTATCATTTTTACCTAGACTATTGTAACTGCCTTCAAGTGGTTTTCATGCCTATAATCTTGCCCCTTCAGACATATACAAACATAATTCACTCTCCTCACAATGATTAATTTGCAGGACTGAACCTGATCACAGATGAAAAGTCATACTCACTGTGTGTGTGTGTGTGTGTGTGTGTGTGTGTGTGTGTGTGTTTGGGGGAATGAGTACATGTGTGAGTAAACTGTCCCATAAGCAAAAAGATGGCAGGTTGGTATCCCAGACAATGTTGGTGGAAGAAATTTCAAGTAAAATAGACCACATGGGTCTGTTCAGCCAAGGCCAAGCAAACCCAGAGTACTTGTGTTGTCCTTATGTTTATAGGAGAAAGGACCCAGAGGTCTCTGGAACACCAGTGAACTTCCCTGAGAACTGTGGAAGGAAGGTTACAAGGTTCTGAACTTTGCTAAGAGCCCCCTCACCTGCAGCTGTAGCCCCAAACCCTGGAGATTCCTATTAGTTGCAGGAAGCTGGTAGGTCAACCTTGTCTGGTTGCTAGCAAACTCCTCCATTAATTCTAAGTAACCTAGTGGTTTTTCACCTCAAGCACAACCTCATTAGTTAACCCAGAGAAGGTGTAGGAAAAGCACCTGCCTTTAGGGAACAGCACTGGCATGTAGAGGCTGTATCAGATCTACCCTCTGAGCAAACTCCTTGGCGGGGAGGGAATTGAGCAGCCCTCCAACAGGGTCTCAGACAATATCTCTTCCCTTATGGAGCATCAGGGAGTCTAGATGTCTGGGCCGTCTGGAATCCGGCTTTGGTGTGAGAATGGGGAGGGATGATTGCAGAGTATTAACAATGGCCCATAGGCCACATTCTAGGTTAGGGCAGACTGGAAGCAGGCAACATCTGGAAGGTAATGGCCTAGGTTTTAGAAGACGTTCAGCTTTGAAAAACCTAAAAATCTATAGATCTAGAAGATAAATATGTATCTATGCACAGAAACTTCCATGTCATTTCAATAGAGTCATAGAATTGTGAAACCCACCTCCAGAGTCCTTTATAGTCTACGTGCCTTCAGTTAAAACACCATTGTTCAGTCCAAGAGAGTAGTCTGAGAACTAAAACCAGATCGAAATGAAATGGCCTGTAACAGAAGCTTATGGGGTTTGGAAGGTTGGTGAAGATCCATGAAGCAATAGTACACAGAGAAGGAGCTGTGTTTGGAGCACTTTGAATATGATGGGTTGGGAGGTCATGGTGAGGGCGCTGAATCAGTTTGGGCAGGCAGGGATTATTAATTAAAACATGAAATGAATGAGGTACCGCAAGTATGGGAGAGGAGACAGTGGATTAATATTTGAGTAATGTTGAGTGTTAGGTACCTGCGGAATATCCACACGTGGAAATACCCAACAGTTGAAAGAAAGATTTGTCCTCAGGAGACAGGGTCGACCTGTCTAGAAATGGATTTGGGAGTCATTGTTTTGAACGTGGCCGTTGAATATTTAGGTGTACATGAAATCAACCAAAGAGAACAGATGGAGTGAGAAGAGAAGTCTAGGTGGGACTCTCTTGATCCCCACAGTTCATGGGGTGTATGGTGAAAGATTATCCAAGAAGGAGGGTTACCTATACTCTTCATGCTCTCTAGGTTAGCTACGGGCATTGCTTCACAGCAAAGCAACATCAGGGTTGGCCTTACCATCTGTCTGTTCTCTTAGAAAACCTTTATGTAATACATGTGTACTATTCTTTATTTTCCCTATCAACTACCTAGATGGATTTCCCTTCATTATAAATCAGTGACATGCATTTTTTCTTAGCTCACAATATCAAAACTGTAGAGGTAAAATAGTCCCTTTTAGGTGAGTAGTTAGATTTATTCATAGAAAGAAATGAAATCCTTCATGAAAAGTGGTCCCACAAAGAGAAAGTGAGGCATATCTGTGTATAACTAAATTGTAAAGGTGAATTTTTAATGTTTAGGGACTTAAAAAAATATGGTCCCTGAGGCTGTATATGCTGCATATCTTAAATGTTTTAAAATATGATTTGAAGTCCATTCCTGAGGAACATATTGATGGGGAATTACACACACACACACACACACACACAGACAGACACACACACAGTAGAATCAGAACCATAATAAATTTTTTTCTTGGTCTAACTGGCTAGTCTAGGCCAGGAGGATGGAGTGAGGAGTGACATCTGTTTCATTTTTCATATTCCTCATGCTCATGCTGTTTATATGTGGTAACAATGGTATATCATCATCATCATCATCATCATTATCATCATCATCATCATCAAAACCCACCATTAACGAGCACAACTTATACACTACAGTTTATGTGATACTCTGGATCCTTGCCTCTTGGAATTTACATGCTATTGCATATGAATAGGCAATCATCAATCTCAAACCCTCTGCTTTATGATAATGACCTTTCTCTCCACTTTTAAGTGAGGATATATTTTGTAGGAAAAAGAGATTGAGGATGAGGTTTTATAGATTGGCTGTATAAACAAAAATGTCTAACGTGAAAGAAATCTTGCTGAATCTAGTTTAAAAGAGGTATGTTTTTCTTTAAAGATTAAAATAAGTTCAGTATATCCCATCTAATCCAAAAATAAAACAAAACTCAATGAGTTAACTTTGGAAGGAAGCCAGATTTTTACATACTTGAATCCAACCAGGATCTTCCAAACTAAATAATGAATAGAGACACACATTAGGTGAGAATAACTAGCACTTATGAAATGTTTTGCTGACCAACCTTAGGGGTTTATTTCCTTCAAGGAAACAAAATGAGTACAATATAAACCAGGGTAATTAGTGTGATTGTGAAAATGCTTAGCGCACATAAGGAAAACATCTATTTATATTTCCAGTAATGCAAAGCAATAATTTAAATTTTTAGATACAATTTTCACATTGCCCAGTAAATTTCCACAACATACACACACATGCGCACACACACACACACACACACACACATGCACACAGAGATTAGTAAGGGTATTCAGGATAATTTTTCTAAAAGAAAGTCCAGAATATATGAGATGTTTGTGGCAAAGTTGATTTATTGCTATGAAATATAAGCTATTTTTGCTTGGCCTACATTTCTGTTTGTACCCTTCCCTATCATACGGTCATGTAGGACCAGATGAAATATTCAGAAGTCATTAAATAGGCAAATGCTTCTCAAACTTTAATATGCTTGTCAGTCATGTGTATTTATATCAGGTGAGTTGGATGGAAGCCCCTTTCAACTCAAACTATGGTGATAATGAAAAGATGACCCTCTTCTCATGTGTTCAGCTTTGGAAACTTTCCTACCAAATTTGAGATCATCTAGTCAAGGCCACCTCAAAGTAGGTCACTGTGTTTTCTTGTCCTCTTGTACATATTGTTAACACCACCACTATTGCCTCCCACTTACTGCTAGTTGAACATGTCCTATGAACCAGGCAATCATGAAGATTTCAAAACAACTTGAAACACAAGTACTATTATTAGCTCTGTTTGCAGTGAGAAAACAGAAGTTCAAACCTTCAAGCCATTATTCTGGAATCTGTTTTGACCACTGAGCAATACTCCCCCATACAAATATATGAATGATGAGATATTTGCTCACTATTCTCTTTGGTTACTTCATTTCAATTTCTTGGTAATCCGCTTGGCCAAATTGTCAAATTCATGTTGAATTGAAATCTCCTCCCCCTTGGGCTTAATTGATCTGATATCTATTCTACCTTTACCTTATTTAGCCTTGCAACTTTTTGCTTTAGTAACTGTATTTAGACTATATATGCAAGAATTTTATAATACACGGGGAATAATGAGACCTCATTATTAATATATATATTAATATATAAATATTATGGAAGATATTTAAGCAAAGTCTAGATTGCTACATCTCTTCCAGAGGATTTATTCAAGTCTCAAGTGAAGATCATTTGAATTGCTTGTCCAGTTCCTTTCAGACTCAGTATTACATAGTTCTGCCAATGTTGTTGCATACCTGAAAACATGGCATTATTAAAACCTTGAAATTTTCATATTCCTATGACTGGATCAGACTTAATATATCAATGTATCCTTAGTTTTTACCTACCTTGGGAAAATCCCCATTTAGCATTTATGAGCATACACTGGGATGGTCACTTGCCACATGAGTGAAAGCCTTCCCGATCTAATGATATGTTAGACATAGATACATAGATAGATGGATAGGTAGGTAGGTCCAAATTTTATTTAATATTTACCTGTTACATTTTAAAGACTTTTTATTTTGAAATATGTATAGAATAATGGGGAGTTACAAAGAAATGTACAAGGAGGTCTAATATTTTTAAAATAAAAAATGTTATGGGATTTTAAATTTCAAAAAAGCACATGCCTACTGAAAACTTTACTGGACTCAAAGGCATATCAAATGAAAGTGAAACATCTTCACCTCCATGCCACATTCCGCCTGGCACCACTGTGAACAGTTTGGTGTGTGTCCTAGCTTTTTGTTTATGTCATATAATATTGACCATATTAAAAAGTCAGTTTACACCCAATCCCAGCTTACTTTCTGTCTGCATAGCTCTATCCAAAAGTCCTATGATTGTTAGTAACAATATACAGGATACAAATGAAAAGGTTAATGATTTATAGGAAGACATAAGTTACGGGAAAGATGGAAAGATGGACACCATTTATGGTAGGCAGAATTCTAAGATGATCCCTAAAAACCAAACCCTTGTTATACAGGTCTACTATCACCCCCTTTTCTTGAATATGGGCAGGACCAGTCAATATGACTCATAAACTTCAGGGATTTATGATAGTTAATAAATTGCTTGCAAGATACCCCCCAAACATCATATTGTAATATAAATATGAGAACCCCTAGCATAGTGAACAAAAAAGTTTCCAAATATGAGTTATATAAATTTAATTATATTTTATTTAAATAAATATTTGTGTGTTCTTAATATCATATGATAATGGATGCATAAGAGACATGCTTTCTGCCTAAAAATATTTCTTCCTGTCTTGCTTGTCAAAATTAGAGTAAGAGTAATACTATGCATCATATATTATTTACCATGAACAAATTTTCCCCTCATATTACCTTACTTAAGGAATTTAGGCACCTCTCAGGCTGTTAAGTTGATAATTTCTCAGGTCATTTCAATTCTGGTTTTATTGTCACTATTGCAGACACTGATCAACATGAAAATAGCACTAAATATATGTCATGAAATAAATGTCATACAAATGGTAATGAAAATATGTACAATATTTTATAACATGCTGTTAAGAAGTAAGTATATCCTGATACTAAGCAGAGATTTTCTCAACTGTGATGGTAAATAAACTACTTACCACTGTCTTTCACTGAAAGCTTTGGATTTCCGACTTTGTTGTAGGGCTCGCTGTTCCCTACTCTAGTTCTCTCCCAGACTGGGAAGGATATTCTCTATCGATTACCATTCCATCTCATGATGGAGACCTGCCATTCCAGGACGTGCCTTGAGTATACTCATTGCCTAATACGAGAGTCAGAAATCTTTCTTTGATCTCTCAATGAATTCATTTTTATAGAATGGACATTTATAAATACTTGTGGACTGACCATTTGGGAGTAACCATGTAATCTCTCTCTAAGTGGCTGTTTTGAGATACCTCTGACTACAAACTAAACTCAAGGGCAACCGCTTGAATAGAAATTGTTAGAAATGAAAACAATTAATTCTCTCATGTATTCATTAAAGTTATGGTAATCATCTTTTCCCAGCATACAATGAGGAGATCAGCTTCTTATCTCTTTTGGGACACCTGCAAGTGAATTTCAGTACTAGATTTTTTGTTACAAATTGTGGGTATTGAATACTGGAAGTGCACTAACAGTAAATTTCAGGTGGTCTTATCACACACACATAAAACTGGATAACTATGTGTGGAGATATGATAACTAGCTTGACTATACAATTTCACTATGTATGTGTCTATCAAATTATCATCTGTACACCTTAAATACATTAATTTTTAAACGGTTTAAAAATTAATAAACGTGGTACTTTAATAAAATAACTAAAGAGTTATACAAGTAAAAGTTTCAACTGGAAAGAAAGAGACAGAAAGAAAGAAAGAAAGAAAGAAAGAAAGAAAGAAAGAAAGAAAGAAAAGGAGAAAGGATTCTGTAGAATGAAAAATGTTAATCTATTCCCTGATATTACTACAGAATCCACCTTCTCCAGCCAGCTTCCTCAGGGCACCCTTGACCTCCTTGTTTCACAGGCTGTAGATGATGGAGTTCAATAAGGCGATTACAACACAGAAAAGCACAGAGGCCAGAGTGTCCGGGTTGTAGCCTACATTGGGCTGTCATAGTTGAAGTCAGCTATCCCAAAGAAGACAACCACCACAGTGAAGTCGGCTGCACAGATACAGAAGGCCTTGTTTTTGTCCTCAAGGAATCCTAAGGATGGCAGAGATGATAGGTATGTAAGACATTGCAGTAAACAAGGAAGGGAGTAAACAAGGAAGGGCTCAAGCCAGTGGTGGTGCTGGCATGAGAGAGGTGTCTGAGAAGAGCTCCAGGAGCAGTGGGATATCACAGAGAAAGCAGCTGATCTGGCTGAGCCCACACAGTGAATGTGACTGTCAGCACTGAGTATGTCACAGAATTCTCTAGTTCACACAGCCGGGTTCCAGTCAACCAATACACACAGACTGTTAGATCATGAGATCTTCAGATAGGGAAGAAGGTAGCAAATGGCTACATAGTGTTCATAAGTCATAGCAGCCACAAGATTTCCCCAGCACACGTCACAGGAACATCTGGGAAAGGCAGCACTCATATGACATGGTCTTCTTCTCCTGGAATAAGTTCACCAGCATGGCCAGAATGGTGGCGGACAAGTAGCAGATGTCCAAGAAACTCAAGTTGCTAGTAATACAGTAGAATGTGGAGGAAATGACTGTCTCTGATCACTGTTAATGTGAAAGCATTTCCCAGAAGGGTTATCAGATAATTGATCAAGAAGACCAAGACCATCCTTGTAGTTCAGGATGGTTGGGATATCCTGGAAAGATAAATGCAGTGACCACAATTTGATTTTCCATTTCTTTCAGTTCTTACTCAGTTGAAATGAAAATTAGGAAAGAAAACAAAAAGACAATGAAATACAATGACAAACACTGGAAGAGCTAACTAACTTTTGAGAAAAATGTTTAGTTCTTTATTGAGAGAGAGAAAGAGTGAGTGGGGGAGAGGCAGAGAGAGAGGGAGAGAGAGAATCCCAGGCGGGCACTGTGCTGCAGTGGAGCCCTATTCAGGGCTCAATCCCATGAACCATGATATCATGGCCTGAGCTGAAATCAAGAGCTGGACACTCAACTGACTGAGCCACCCAGGTGCCCCAGAGCCAATAACTCTTACTCATCCTTTGCTTGGTGGATGAGATGGCATCTCTCCGAGACAGTATAGCTCAATATTCTAACACTGGAATTTTTGCATTCCCCCTCTCTGCTGTGATCTTTTGCCCTGTGTTTACTCGTCACGCCAATCACTATTAACTATTAGCCTGTTAGGCTCCTTACCAGTCTGTAGGCTCCATTATCTCTCTCTTTAATTTATATGTATCCTGTAAAACTTTTGAGAAAAGGAGGGAGGGAAGGAAGCAAGGAAGGAAGGAAGGAACGAAGGAAATTCAGTCTTCGGCACTGACATTGAAAAACAACAGTTGAGGAGTTAAATTAGAACCCAAATCCTTCTCCTCCCAACCTCCCTCTTTCCTGGGAAGTAGTTGCAATAACAAATTCTAATTAATTACATGTGAAAGAGGCTCCATGACCTTTGCCTCCCAGTGTAACTCATGTGAATATATTACACTATGTGGCAGAAAGGATTTGTAGGTATAATTAAGTCTATTAGTCATATGACTTTAAGCTACGGAGATTATTCAGGTGGGCCTAATCTAGCCACACAAACCCTTAAAAGCAGAGCAGAAGATGAAGTCAGAAATTCAAATATTGGTGGCTTGAAGGTGAAGTGGGCAACATGTTAAGGAAAAGGTAACATTAGTCCTCAGATCACAAGAAACTAAATTTTGCTAATGGTTTGAATAAACACGGTAGGGGAATCTTCCCAAACATCTATAAATAAGAACCCAGCACAGCCAACACCTTGATTTCAGCTTGAGTCCTCCTCGCGCTATGCCTGGACTTCTGTGAGACAGAGGACCCAGGGGAGCCTTGCTGGGCCTAGACTTCCGACCCACAGAACCGTGAGATAAGCAAGCATTTAAACCACTAAGTTTGGGGTAATTTTTATGGTGCCAATAGAAAATAAATACACTGAACATCTCACTTCCTGTGTGACACTTAGGATGGCCAGGGACTAATTATGACAGACCACCAATCTAGAAGGCTCAGAAGTGATTTCACCCAATATACTCTCAAATCTGGGACCACCCTCCCTCTGTCTGCTCTTTTTACCTTTTTTCCTGCGGCTAGTTCTAACTCCCCCAAAAATTGATAAAGGGAATACAAAGGGGGGAAAAAATCACTCTACACTGTTCAATTTCCTAGGCAGTTAGTGGCTCCAGCAAAAGGTTGAGAGAAACACAAATTTGGAACTGTTGGGTAAGATATTTCTGGATTATTTTAGCATTTTAATGAGTGTCTTCCCATTCTGCGTTACCATGAACAGCAAACGTTTGCTGGGCTCTGACATAACCGTTGCGAATCTGAAGAAACGTGAACGTTCATTAACTTGCATCTGAGATCATTTTCTTTGTGGATTGTCTTGAAATGAGGCTTTGCATGTTTTGGCATCACCATTTTCCACAGAAACTGTTAAGCTGTCTCTTTTCCTTAGCGTAAGCCAGTGGTCAGCCGCCAAACCCAGCATACCAACCTACTTCTATAAGTAAAATGTTATTGGCTTACAGCCACACCCACTCATTTATGTATCATCTATGACTGCTTTTGTGCTACAACGGCAGAACTGAGTGGTTGAGAAAGAGACCATATGGCTCACAAAACCTAGACTGATTTCAGGCCCTTTACAAAAAAGTTTGTCAGCCTCTAGTGTAAGCAGTTGGGTTGAGGAGTCTGACAGACATGGGTTTAAATCATAGCTTTGTCACTTATTAACCTTGAACAACTTACTTAGCTACGATAAGCCTCAGTTCGCACATGTTTAAGATGGGATGATGTCTGGGTTATAGAGTTTTCATTAAGATGAAATTAAGTAATAAATAACAGAGCAGTGAACGTAATTAACCTACAATACATACTAAGTCTCCCCATTATGCCCATGCGCCCATCTCAAGTTCCCCTTTAAAAATGTCATTTCCCCTCCATCTTTCTCCAGATTGGCTCAAATGACTGTTGCATTAAAAATAAAATGCTGTAGGGGTCCCTGGGTGGCTCAGTCGGTTAAGCGTCCGACTTCGGCTCAGGTCATGATCTCACTGCTCGTGGGTTCAAGCCCCACGTCGGGCTCTGTGCGGACAGCTCAGAGCCTGGAGCCTGCTTCCGATTCTGTGTCTTTCTCTCTCTCTGCCCCTCCCCCACTCACACTCTATCTCTCTCTTAAAAATGAATAAATGTTAAAAAAAATTTAAATAAAATAAAATGCTGTTTTCTATTTATTTACTTGCCTTCTCTAATCTTTTAATTTCACCATCTCTACCAGCTCCACTTCTGAGCAACAGGTATGTAATTAAATTCACATATTTCTCTCCCAAAAAACAAATACTTATGATTGTATCTGCGTTCTTTTCTTTTCTTTTTTTAACTACATTTCTGAACAGATTTTCATAAGAATCCTTGGAAGGAGGCAGGTAGATTTGATTATCACACTTTTTTATATAATATTTCCTCTGAAGTTGGAAATTAAAAAGGCAAATATCATAGGAAGCTACATGCAACATGACAAGTGGTTGATAAAAGTAGCCCTAATGTGTCTAAATTTCCTTCTAACAACATTTCCTAACTTCCAGTCAGAAACCTGGGATTCATCTTGAGGCCATCCTCTCCCTTATCACCTGCCTGTATCTAACGTTTCAGCCAAGTCTTCCTCTCTCCTCCCTTCTCTTCCTCTCCCTCTTCCTCTCCTTCAAACCTGTGTATTTATTTCCATCTCCATTGCCAACCACATGAACACTCTCTACATGGCTGATTCCTTCTCTTTCTTTGGGTCTCAGCTAAAATGTCACTCTTCAGAGAATCTACCTGACCTCCAATCTAGTATAGGTCTTTTTAAATCTCTCATATCATCCTATTATTTTCCTTCAAAGAATTTATAGTGACCTTTATTTACATATTTATTGTATGTCAGTTTCCCCCCGGTCAATAAGCCCTGAGTAAGCTAGGATCATGTCTGTTTTTAATACATTTTTTAAAGATTCTATTTTTAAGTAATTTCTATACCCATGTGGCTCGAACCTACAACCCCAAGATCAAGAGTTGTGCTCTATCCACAGAGCCAGCCAGGCACCACAAGGATCATGACGGTCATATTCACCTCTGTATATATCTCCTGGCCTATAATTGACACTCAGAATCATTTGTTTCATGAGTGCATTCATGACCAAGTTTACTAAAATAGAGAATGGATGTGATCATATATTGTTTTATCACCTTAAAATAAAGATTCAGTTTCGGTAGTATAGATTTTCTCACTATCTAAATTTTCAAGTCACTCAAGCAGAAAGAAAGGATCATATTGAAAAAGCAGTGATATAACATAAAAGTCTCACATTCACAATTGCTTCAACTAAATTACTCAGTTACTGAATCAATTCAGTCAAGAGAAGATGCTTATATGTTGATGCAGCCTTGATTTATAAAATATTAATATAATAGTAGCAACAACAGTAATGATAGCTCACATTTCTTACATTTACTAAATGCCAGGTACAGTTACTATACTATGTACTTTACACACACTAACTTCCTTTAATTCTTTTTTTTCAATGTTTATTTATTTTTGAGAGACAGACAGAGAGACAGAGTGCGAGCGTGGGAGGGGCAGAGAGAGAGGGAGACACAGAATCTGAAGCAGGCTCCAGGCTCTGAGCCATCAGCACAGAGCCCGACATGGAGCTCGAACTCCCAAACCGTGAGATCATGACCTGAGCTGAAGTCAGACATTCAACCAACTGAGCCACCCAGGAACTCCACCTTTAATTCTCATAACACCTTTGAGAAGTAAAGATCATTATTATTCCCATTTTTCAGATGAACAAACTGAAGCTTAGAAAGGATAGGTAAATGCCTAGTCATATAACTAATGAAACCACATATTGGCAAAGATCTATAGCTCCAGAATAAATATTCAGCTCTACTACAAACTACTCAAAGCATCTTTCTGTCTCTGAACATTAAATTTTCTCATCTGTAAAATTAGAGGGCTGGACTAAATGATTGATAATATTCCTTCCAGCTTTGATATTTTGTGATGATATTTGATATCTGCTTATTTCTGTCTCTAAGATGAAACTGAATAACAACAAGGGTGAGAATGTCAGAGGTCTCCCAGGGGTACAATTGTTTATTCCTCTGTCTTCTTGTAGTATAAAGGTCAAGGATAGGATGAAGCTTTTAGCCAATACACCGATATGGTAAACCCAACAATGCCCCCACACCCACCCAAGATGACTATGCCCTAATCCTTGGATCCTGTGAATATGTTATGTTCCATGGTCAAATGGACTTTGCAAATGTATTTAAGACTATGGGCCATAATGTAAGGAGATTATCCTGGATTATCTGGGTCAGCCAAATCTAATCACTTGAGCCCTTAAAAGCAGACAGATTTCTCCAGCTAGAGTGAAAAGAAATGTAGCAGGGAAGATGAGGCAGAGGGAAGAGTCAGGGAGACTGAAAGCCTGAGGGACCCAATCTACCTATGAAAGGGGCACAAACTAGGGAATACAGGCAGCCCGCATGAGAATGACCTCTGGACAACACCCAGAAAAGAAACTGGAATTACATCCTACAACCACATTGAATTCTGCCAATGATCAGAATAAGCCTAGAAAGGGATTCTCCTGCAGAATCTTGAGAAAAGAACACAGCCCTGCTGCCATCTTGATTTCAGTCTTTTAAGACACTAAGTCAAGGAACCAGCCAAGCCATGTGGTACCCAGATTTCTGACCTACAGAACTGTGAGATAATAAATTTGTGTTGCTTTAAGCTGCTAAATTTGTGGTAATTTGTTATGGTTTCTCAGTTGGAGTGCTCAGAACCTATTTAGTCTTTATTGTACACCTATGTTCCCAGACCTCAATTTGAGCTTTAACTACACTCCCTACTGTGTTAGCTTCTGAACATTATATTTGGATTGAAAGTTGATACTTAAATTCTCATTTTTTATTGAGATATAATTGACATATAACATTATATTAGTTTCAGGTGTACAACATAATGACTAGATATTTGTATATATTGCAAAGTAATCACCATAATACGTCTATTTCACATCTGTCACCATACATAGTTAACAATTTTTTTCTTGTGATGTGAACTTTTAACATCTATGCCATACAATACATTATTTAAATTTTTTTTAATTTTTTTTTTAATTTATTTTTTGAGAGACAGAGAGAGACAGCACGAGCAGGGGGAGGGTCAGAGAGAGAGGGAGATACAGAATCTGAAGCAGGCTCCAGGCTCTGAGCTGGCTGTCAGCACAGAGCCCGATGCGGGGCTCAAACCCACGAACCGTGAGATCATGACCTGAGCCGAAGCCGGACGCTTAACCGACAAGCCACCCAGGCGCCCCCAATACAACATTATTAACTATAGTCACCATGATGTACATTATCCCCAGGACTTATATATTTTATAACTGAAAGTTTGTATCTTTTTATTCCATTTACCCATTTCACCCAACCACCCCACTTGCTACCAACAATCTGTTCCCTGTATCTATGAATTCAGTTTTGTTTTTCTTTTATTTTAGATTCCACATATAAGTGAGATCATACAGTACTTATTTTTCTCTGCCTGATTTACTTCACTTAGCATAATGCTTCAAGAACCATCCACATTATTCACATATTGTGAATGACAATATTTCTTTCTTTTTTATGTCTGAATATTATTCCATTGTGTGAGTGTGTATATATTTCTGTGAAAAATGTCACTAGAATTCTGATAGGATTGCACTGAATCTATAGATTAATGTGGGTAGTATGGACATTGTAAATTATTCATTCTTCCAATCACGAGCATGGGATATCTTTCCATTTACTTGTGTCTTCTTTAATTTATTTCATCAATGTCTTATAATTTTCAGAGCACAAGTCTTTCACTGTCTTGGTTAAATTCATCCCTAAGTATTTTCATTCTTGTTGATGCAATTATAAGTGGGATAGTTTTCTTAATTTCTCTTTCTGACAGGTGATTAATAGTCTATAGAAATGCAACAGATTTTTGTATATTGATTTTTATCTTGTAATTTTACAGAATTTATTAGTTCCAACAGGTTTTTGGTGGAATTCTTAGGGTTTCTTATACATAATATCATGTCATTTGTAAATAGTGACAGCTTTGCTTCTTCCTTACCAATTTGGATGGCTTTTAATTCTCTTTTTTGCCTAATTACTGTCTAGGACTTCTAAAACATTGTTGGAGTAAGCATTCTTGTCTTGTTCCTGATGCTTTTCAGCATGGAGTATGATGTTATCTGTGAATTTGTCATATATGGCCTTTATTATGTTAAGGTACATTCCCTCTGTACCCACTTTGTTGAGAATTTTTATCATAAATGAATGTTGAATTTTGTCAGGTGTTTTTTCTGCATCTATTGGGATGATCATATGATTTTTATTCTTCATTTTGTTAATGTGTTGTATCACATCAATTGATCTGTGTTGAACCATCCTTACAACTCTGGAATAATTTCCACTTGATTATGGTATATGATCCTTTTGATGTGTTGTTGAATTCAGTTTGCTAATATTTGGTTGAGGATTTTTGCATCTATGCTCATCAAAAATAATGACTTATAATTTCCTTTTCTTGGGGTGTCCTTTACTGGTTTTGGTATCAGGTAATGCTGGCCTTGTAAAATGAATGTGAAACTATTCTCTCCTCTTCCATTTTTTGGAAGAGCTTAAGAAGGATGGTATTAATTATTCTATGAGTGTTTGGTAAAATTCACCAGTGAAGCTGTCTGTTCCTAGAGTTTTGTTTCTTGGGAGGTTTTTGATTGGTGATTCAATCTCCTTACTAGTAATTGGTCTGTTCAGATTTTTTTTTATTTTTTCATGATTTATTCTTCATTGGTTGTATGTTCCTAGGAGTTCTTCTACATTGTCCAGTTTGTTGGCATGTAACTACTCATAGTAGTTTCTTATAATCTTTTTATTTCTGTGGCATTGTCTTTAAATTCTCATTTAATCTAAATACTAACAGAACGGGGCGTCTGGGTGACTCAGTCGGTTAAGCGTCCGACTTCGGCCCAGGTCATGATCTCACTGTGGGCTCAAGCCCCGCATCGGGCTCTGTGCTGACAGCTCAGAGCCTGGAACCTGCTTCAGATTCTGTGTCTCCCTCTCTCTCTATTCCTCCCCTGCTCATGCTCTGTCTCTCTCTCTCTCTCTCTCAAAAATAAATAAACATTAAAAATGTTTTTTTAATAAATAAATAAATAAATAGTAACAGAACAAGTTCCTAGCTCTTTTGTACTCCCTTGTTAGTGAATATCAGCCCAGGTGTCAACTGTGCCTTTTAAGAATCAGATTTTTGGACTTCTGGTTCCAGCCATGACACAATACAATAACCAGATTTGCCCTTCTGTCTTAACAACTGGGCAAAATTAGGGCACCTGGATGGCTCAGTTGGTTAAGCCTCCAACTCTTGATTTCAGCTCAGGTCATAATCTCATGGTTCATGGGTTTGAGCCCTGCATTGGGCTCCACATTGATGGTGTGGAGCCTGCTTGGGATTCTGTCTCCCTCTTTCTCTGTCTTTCCTCCGCTTAACTCTGTCCTTCCTCTGCTCTCTCTCTCTCTCAAAATAAATGAATAAACATTTTTTAAAAACTGGGCAAAATTAAAGAAAAAAAGGTTTCAGATATTGAACAAAAGGTAGTATGGGATAGAGAACACTGAGAGAAGGGAAACAAATGAGGTAAGCCCTGTGAATGCCCTAGTTCACTTCATTGAGAAAGTTCCCATGCCACAGCACAAGGCAAGGGCACAAAAGTAGAGCTCAGTGATCTCCATTTATTAATGAAACAAAATTCAGAGTTCAAAGAGATCGAGGTACCTAGAATTTATGTGGCAAAGTCTTGAAGAGGAAAGAGATGCACACATATAGAGAAATCTAGAGAGCCACAGAGGATTCCCGGAAACTCTTCAGCAGAATGTTCATTAGCACATGACAGCCAAAGGAAAGATCATTATAGAGGATCAGGTGGAATAAGACCCAGAGCTCACACAGGGCTAGGATAAACTTGGATTTTTGGTTTGTGTCCTCACCAGTCAAAATATAAATAATTTTTATCACACACAGAGTCATCAGATGGGTATCACTTTAGTAAAGAGACAAAACTAGCACTACACAAGAGGGTATTCTGAACCCACCTTACAAAACTTAATAGTTTTGTATTAACTATTTTGTATTAATAGCTAGTATTAAAAGGATCAAATTATTTCTAAGCAACTATGTCCAAGAACAAATTTCAAAAACATTTAAAGTAATACAACTGACCCTTGAACAACATGGAGGTTAGGGGTGCTTAACCTCCCATAGTTGAAAATCCACACATAACATTTGACTCCCCCAAAACTTAACTACTGTTGACTGGAAGCCTTCTTGATAACATAACATCACATATTTTATATGTTATATGTATTATATATTTTATATTTATAATATGTAATATATATTGTATTCTTATAATAAAGTAACCTAGAAAAAAGTGGACCCGCACAGTTCAAACCCATGTTGTTCAAAGGTCACCTGTACTAGAAAAGTCATCAATCACCTGTGTAAAATTTACAACATCAGGCATCAAAAGTATCAGGCACACAAAAAGTCAGGAAATTCAACTTACATTAAGAAAAAAAATTAGGGGTGCCTGGGTGGCTTGGTCAGTTGAACATTGGACTCTTTGTTTTGGCTCAGATCATGATCCCATAGTTGTAGGATTAAGCCACTCATTGGCCTCCATGCTGAGAATGGAGCCTGCTTGGGATTCTCTCTCTCTCTCTCTCTCTCTCTCCCTCCCTCCCTCCCTCTCTCCCTCCTTCCCTCTGCTCCTCTCCCCAACTCTCACTCTCTCTCTCTTAAATAAAAAAAATTTTTAAAGGAAAAAATCAATAACTGAAAATAGACTCAGAAATTACACGGTAATAGACTTATCAGACAAGGACATTAAAAGAGCTATTATAAGCACTGTTATATTCAAGAAGGCAGAGGAAACCATGCACATGATAAGAAGAGACAAGGAAAAATATAGGTATTTGATATATTTAAATAATAAAGTTAGTTATAAAATTAAAAAATTAAAATTTATAGCTTTCAACTTGGGGGAGGCAAAGGTGCAACTGCCTTTGGTTGTCCCGAAATCCAAGTGTATCCAACACCAGCTGCCTCCTCCATGCTGCCTAAGTTCGACCCCAATGAAATCAAAGTCGTTTACCTGAGGTGCACCAATGGGAAGTCAGTGCCACCACTGCCCTGGCCCTAAAGATTGGCCCCCTGGGTCTGTCTCCAAAAAGGGTTGGTGATGACATTGCCCAAGGCAACTGGTAATTGGAAAAGTCTGAGGATTACAGTGAAACTGACCATTCAGAACAGACAAGCCCAGATTGAAGTGATACCTTCTGTTCCGCCCTGGCTATCAAAGCCCTCAAGGAACTGACAAAAGACAAGAAGCAGAAAAACATTCAGCACAGTGGAAACATCACTTTTGATTAGATTGTCAACATTGCCCAACAGATGTAGCACCAATCTCCAGCCAGAGAACACTCTAGAACCATGGGAAAGATCCTGGGGACTGCCCAATATGTGAGCTACAATGATGATGGCTGCCACTCTCATGATACCAATAGTGATGCAGTGAAATAAGTGCCCAGCTAGTTAAGAACTACAAAGGAAAATATTTTTAAAAGGATCATTTGACAACCAAAACCAGTATATACATATAACATTGAACCACTGGATGGGATTGACAGCAGATTAGACACAGAACAAGATCAGTGAACTTGAAGGCATCGCAACAGAAACTATCTGAAATGAAACAAGAGAGAAAAAAGACTGAAGAAATTAAACAAAACATCAATGAGCTTTGGGACAACACCAAGTATTTAATATGTTTGTAATTGGAGTCCCAGAAAGAGGAAGGGACAAAAACATGTGGAAAAATTCTGGCCAAAATTTCCCAAATTTGATAAAATACATAGCCCAAAGATTCAAGTAACTCAACAAACCCCAAACAGAAAGCACCAAAAGAAAACCACACTAAGAAAGTCATAATCAAATTGCTTCAAACTGGTTGTAAAGAGAAAACTTTAAAAGCAACAAGTAGAAACGACATCATGTGCAGAAAAATGGATAAAAATGACAGCAGCCTTTTCATTAGAGCATTTCATTTCACAGCCAACAGACTGTGGAGCAACATCTTTAAAGTTCCAAAAGAGGAACAAGAACCTGTAAACCTGGAATTCTATATCCAGTAAAAATACCTTTCAAAAACAAGGTGAAAGGCAAGACTTTCAGAGTGGCAGCATTAGGACTTGAGTGAACCCTCTTCCTACAGAGGCAATAAAAATACTGACAATAGACCTCAACCATGTTAGAACTTTGGAAATCAACCAAAAGAATAGATTAAACCGAAAAGCATTTATTCAAGGAAAACTACTGAACTTCATAAGGACAATGGGGTCTGTGATGTTTTAACTTGGAACTATTCCCCCATCCACACACCCACTCCCCAGCACCAGGGTGTCAAAAGCTAGCAGCAGTGGAAGCAATTGATGTATTTGGAGCTTTGTGAAATGCTCTGTACCCTGAGAACTGTCAATATTTTGACAATATTTTCAGAAGCTCCCTGGAAAAAACCCACTCTTAGGGCGTTATCAATATTTCACCTCACTTGAAGCTCAACTCCATGGAAAAGGTTCTATTTATAGGAGTTATGAAAAACAATAGCAATCAGCTGGAAATGTTAACATCCCAATTAGTTGAGGCTGCGAATTTTGCTGGGGAAAAGATGAGTGTATTAGCTTTCTAGGACTACCATAACAAAGGGCCACAGACTAGACGGCTTCAACATACAAAAATGTATTCGTTCATAACTGTGGAGGCCAGAAGTCTGAAATCAAGATGTTGGTAGGGTTGGTTTCTTCTGAGGCCTCTCTCCTTGGCTTAGAGATAGTCATCTTTTCTGTGTCTTCACATTGTCTTTCTTCTGTGCATTTCTGTGTCCAACTTCCTTTTATTATAAGGATACCATCCAATTGGGTTAGACTCCACCCTCATGATCTGATTTTTTTATTTTTTATTTATTTATTTTTTAATTTTTTTAATGTTTATTTTTGAGAGACACACAGACAGACCATGAGCAAGTGAGGGGCAGAGAGAGGGAGACACAGAATCTGAAGCAGGCTCCAGGCTCTGAGCTGTCAGCACAGAGCCTGACACAGGGTTCGAACTCACAAACCCTGAGATCATGACCTAAGCCGAAGTCAGAAGCTTAATCCACTGAACCACCCAGGTGCCCCACCTAATGATCTGATTTTAACTGAATTACCTCCTTACAGACCCTATCTCCAAATAAAGTCACATTCTCAAGTGGTTAAGATGTCAACATATGGATTTGTTGGCAAGGGGTACAATTCAGCCCATAACAAAAAAATTTCACCCAAAGTTTAAATGGGAAATTTAGAGAAAAGAAACTATATGACCACAGGGAACTTTGAAAAGCTCTAATGTTCCTGAAGCTCTAGAAGACAGCACATGCATGTACAGGGACATGCAAGGACAGGAAAAACCAGAGAGAGCTTAGTAACTTACATTTGGATGACCTTGTAGCTCTTTGCAAGCAAAAAGTGAAACTACAGCTAATTTGCAAACTACCTTAGATTTGAAGACATGCCTTCACGCACAAGTTTTTGGTAAAAGGAGGAAGACTTCCTGGACCACTTCAAGAAATGGTTTGACCAATTATTGGCTGACCACTAGCTAAGCTGACCTAGGAAACTAGGCTTGTAAATAAAAACAATAACTTTTAAAAAGGAATCCGAGAACTCAGTGGCTGAGCCCTTCAAGAAATATAACATCTACAGAACTAATCCAGGAAAATCATGAAACAAGAAATAGCAAACAGGAAAAGAAAAGCAATATAGTGAAATCGGGGGACAGAGGGAAGATCTGATTCCAAAGTTGCTACAATATCTTCAACCCTAAAATGTCCAGTTTTTAACACAAGATATTCAAAGAAATAAGAAAGAATACATAGGAAAAAATGCATTCAATTGAAAAGGTCTCTGAGGGGGCTCAGTTGTTAGATTAAATAGACACTTTAAAATGGCTATTGCAAACAGTTTCAAAGAAGTAAGGGCAACTATGGTTAAATAGATAAAAGAAAGTATGAAAACTATGTTTCACCAAATAGAGAATATTAAAGAGACACAAATTACAAAAAGCATCAAATAGAATTTTTAGAGTTGAAAAATACAATAACTGAAATGAAAAATTCACAGGATTGGTTAAAAATCAGAGAGAAGAAAGAATGAGGAAACTTAGAGATTGGTCAATAGAGATAATGCAGTCTGAGGAGCCATAAAAATAAAGAAAGAGAAAAATGAACAGAGCTCAGAGAACTGTGGAACATTATAAAAATACCAATATTTGCAGAATGAGATTATCAAAAAGATAGAATATAGAAAAGAAGGCAAAAATATTTGAAGAAGAAATAAACTTCTTAAAACTTCCCAAATTTGATAAAAATTTTATTCTATACTCTGAGAGAATGATGGCTCTCCAAAGATATCCATGTCCATAATCACTGAAACCTATTAATAGATTAACTTATGTGGCAAAAAAAAAAGGATTTTGAAGATGTAATTAAGGATCATGAGATGAGAAGTTTATCCTGAATTATCTGTGTGGGGTTAAAGTAATCACAAGGATCCTTTTAAGATAGAGGTAGAAATATCACAGGGATGCAATGTGACAAAGATTTGAGAGTCAATTCCTGACTCTAATGATGGAGGAAGGTACCAAGAAACGCAGTCAGTCTCAAAGCTAGAAAAAGAAAGGGAATGATTCTCTGTAGAAAGAAATGCAGCCTCTAGAAAAAATGCAGCCCTGCTGGCACTTTGGTGTTAGGCCCAGTGAAATACATTTCAGACCATGACTTCCAGAGTTGTTTTAAGCCACTATTCTTGTGGTAATTTGCTACAGCAGCACTAGAAACTAATATATACACACCTAAGAAGCTCAACAAACTCCAATTAAAATAAACTGAAAAATTGTCAAACTGTTGAAAAACCAAGACAAAGAAAAATCTTTTAGATTTTTTTTTGAGTAGAGTTGACACACAATATTACGTTAGTTTCAGGTGTACAACACAGTGATTTGACAAGTTTATACATTATGCTATCCTCACCATTAAGTATAGCTACAATCTTTTACCAGACAATATTATTACAATATCACTGACTATATTCCTTATGCTTTGCCTTTTATTCCCATGACTTATTCATTTCATAACTGAATGCCTGTATCTCCCCCTCTTCTTCACGCGTTTTGCCCACCCCCCCTGCCCCTCTGCCAATTATCAGTTTGTTCTCTGTATTTATAGATCTTACTCTGCTTTTTTTTGTTTATTCACTTGTTTTTTAGATTCCATATATGAGTGAAAACATATGGTATTATTTTTCTCAGTCTGACTTATTTCACTTAGCATAATACCCTCCAGGTCTATCCATATTGTTGCAAAAGGCAAGATCCCATCCTTTTTTATGACTCCATAATATTCCATTGTGTGTGTGTGTGTGTGTCATGTGTGTATACACATATAATATCTTCCTTATCCATTTGTCTATAAATGAGCAATATTTTGGCTATTGTAAATAATGCTGCAATAAACATAGAGGTGCATATATCTTTTCAAATTCGTGTTTTTGATTTCCTTGGGGAAATATTCAGTGGTGGAATTATTGGATATTCTGGTATTCCTATCTTCAATTTTTTGAGGAACCTCCATATTGTTTTCCACAATAGCTGGACCATTTACATTCCCACCAACAGTGTATGAGGGTTCCTTTTTCTCCACATTCTTGTCAACACATATTATTTCTTGCATTTTTGATACTAGCCATTCTGACAAGTGTAAAGTGATATCTTTTATGGTTTGATTTGCATTAGTGATATAGAGCATGTTTCCATGTGCCTGTTGGCCATCTGTATGTCTTCAACAAAGAGAAAATCTTTAAAGTGCAAAAGAAAGTAATTTATCACATACAAGGGATCATAAGTAAGAATAATAGCTGACTTTTCATCAGAAACTATAAAGGCAAAAAGGCAGGGGATAACATATTCAAGGTGCTGGAAAATGTTAATGAAGAATTCTGTATTCATAAAAAAGAATATCTTCTTCAGAATGAAATATATAGGGATCTTTGCTTCAAAAGATGAAGTATAAATAATTCCCCCCATGCCTTCCATTAAGTAGAACTAAAAGCCATGGACATTTTTCTGTGCATGTATTTTATTTCACTTTATTTTACTTTAATTCCAGTGTAGTTAACATACAGTGTATATTAGTTTCAGGTGTACTGTATAGTTCCATATATTACTTAGTGCTCATCAAGATAAATATACTCTTAATCCCCTTCACTTATTTCACGCATCCCCCCCCCACTCTGGTAACCATCTAATTGTTCTCTATAAGAGTCTGTTTCTTGGTCTGTCTCTTTTTTGTTTTTGTAGTTGGCTGTTTTCTTTCTTAAATTCCACATATGAGTGAAATCATATGGTATTTGCTTTCCTCTGATCAGCTTATTTCTCTTAGCATTGTATTCTCTGTATCCATCCATGTTGTTGCAAATGGCAAGACTTTTTAATGGCTGAATAATATTCCATTGTATACACATACCTGGACTTATGTCAGAAAATATAAAAAACTCTAAAAGGTGTAGAGAAGAAGGCAGATTGGCTAAGACCTTGAGGAAATACATGACAGTAAATTCTCTGGGTTCTAATTTTGTCTTACATATATGTGAGACTAAGTGCTGGCAACCCAGAAATAACAATGGGCACAGACAAAAACAAAAGAAAAACAACTTGCTGTCTCCAGTCTAAGGACCAGAAAAAGTACAGCATATGAAGGCAGAAAATTTTTAGGTAATAATTGCTCTACTTTAGCTAAACATCACAGAAAAAAATTATAGCTCAACCCCACACCTGTTATCAAAGGCAAAGTGGGAAGAATAGAGCTGCAAAAGTCTGGTTGCAGCCTACAAAGTTGCAACCCTATTCCCTACAGTTATCAGTGAAGACAAGGTAGGGAGCTTGAATTTCCACTCCCACTTGAAGGTAGAAAAAAGCCCTTCCCCTCCTTGCTTGGATAGTGTTAGGGAAGGCCAAGTGGAGAGTCAAGACTTTTACCACCACACAAGACTACCCACTGCAGTGTCAATGAAGTCCACGTGAGGAACAGCAATGTTGGTATTTGTGAAGGCCTAGTTGGGAGCCAGATTTCTCACTCCTCCCAGATGTAAAGAGGATTCCCCTACCCACCACCAGGTGCCAATGGAAGCCAAGTGGCTGTAATGAGGCAGCACTCTGCCTCTGCTAGGGTAGTGTACAAGGAGTTATGTGAAAAATGGAGGTTTGAATAAGATCTAGATTTTTATAACAATACTCAAATGTTCAGATTCCAATAAGAAATTCACTTATCATATCCCAAACCAGGAAGACCTCAACTTGAATTAGACAAAACAATCAATAAACACCGACAGCAAGATGACACATAATATGTTAAAATCTGACAAAGAGTTTAAAGAAACCATCATAAAACTGCCTCACCAAGCAATTATAAAATGCATAAACCAAATGGGGGTGGGGAAAATGTCAGCAAAGAAAGAAGATACATAAAAAAATTAATGACAATTTTTGAACTGAAAAATATAATAACCAAAATTAAATATGCAATGATGAGCACAATAGCTGAATGGAGGTGACAGAGGAAAGAATCAGAAAATGTACAAATAAAGCTATAGAAATTCATTAATCTTAACAATGAAAAGAAAGTGGACTGAAAAAAATTAATAATAAGGGACCTGTGTGCTTATAACAAAAGTTATATATATATAGAATATAATACCTAGAATAACCACTAAAAATGTTATACGAGGAAATGTACTCAGAATTTATAGTATTTACAGATAAATATAGATATTTATGGTCAAAATGGAATTTTTAAAATGTTCAAGCAACCCATTGAAAGGCAGTGGAAAAACACCAGGAAAGTGAACCACAGCGAGAGGAAATAGAAAATAAAAAATAAAATAACGAACTCAATTCCTAATATATCAATATGTATATTGAATTTAAATGGCCTAACTATATCAATAGAAGACAGAGGTTGGTACAGTGGATTAAAAAACACATGGCCCAACTATGTGTCTATAAGAAATTCACATTAAATATAACAATGTAGGTATGTTGAAAGTGAAAAATGAAAATAAATATACTATGCCATACTAATTTGCAGGAGTCAACAGGAATGGATATATATTAGATTTCAGAGCAAAAAAAAAAAACAATAATTGAGAGATATATTATATAATGATAAGAATCAATCTACTGGAATGATCAAGTAATTCTAAGTGTGCATTGCACCAAAACACAGAGCTTTGAAATATGTTAAACAAAACTGATATAACTAAAAGGAGAAATAAACAAATCCACATTTATAGTGAAAGACTTCAATATTTATCTCTCAAGAATTAATAGAATAACTAGACAGAAAATCAGCATAGGTATTAAAGAACTCAACAATGTCATCAAACTTTAGGATCTAATGTTCATTTATAGAACACTCCATCCAACAACAACATATACCATTTTCTTTTTAAGTGCCCACAGCACATACACACCAGGAAGACTATAAAACAAATGTTATTACATTTATAACAATTGCAATCATACAGAGTATATTCTCTCTCCACAAAGGAATCACACCAGAAATCAAAAACATAAAGGTAACAGTAAAGTCTCCAAACTCTGGGAAACCAAACAACACACTTCTGAGTAGACTACGAGTAAAAGAAGTGTCAAGAGAAATTAATAAATATATTGAATGGAATGAAAATAAAAATACGGCATTTCAAACTTTCTGGGATGCATCTAAAGCAGTGCTGAGAAGGAAATTTATAACACTGAATACATTATAAAAGAGAAAATGTTTAGAATTATTAATCTAAACTCCTCACCACACACACACACACACACACACACACACACACACACACACCAAAAAAGAAAGAAAAAAAAAAACAGAAAAAGAAGAGTAAAATAAACCCTAATCAAGGAGAAGGAAAGAAATAATGAAGATCAGAGCAAACATCTACAAAATTGAAAACAGGAAATAGTAGATAAATATCTGAAAAACTCCAGCTCAACTTATCAATCAAGAGATTGATAAAATTGACAAACTTCATTAAGACTGACCAAGAAAGAAGATACAAATTATCAAAATCAGCAGTGTAACAGGGGATATCATTACAGACCTGTATTGTTATTACAACTCTTTTGAACATATAATTCTTTCAAAATAATAAACTAAGGAGAAATAAAGACATTCACAGATAAACCAGAGATAATTTGTCATAAGCAATACTGTCCTATAAGACATAGTAAAGGGAGTCCTACAGGAGTAAAAGAAAGGACACTAAAGAGTAATTCAAACCGCATAAGAAACAAAGTGTAACAGTAAAGGTAATCGAACACGTAAATACAGAAGACATTATAATACATATTTTAAATTCTTCTGACTTACAAGACTACTCTATAAAATAATAACTACAAGTCTGTGTTAATAAGCTCATAATAGGAAGGTAAGGGAGTTATATTGGAGTAAAGTTTCTCTCTACCACTGAAATGAAGTTAGTACTAATCTGAACTAGTTTGATTTAGATTAAGATGCATACTGAAATCCCCATAGAAACACTAAGAAAATAACTTCAAAATATATAGTAAAAAAAAATCCAAGCATATGGGAAATCTCATACTTCCCATTCAATTTTTCCATGAACCTAAAACTTTTCTGAAAAACAAAGTCTATTTTTTAAAAAAGCAAGTTACCAAAACAAAACAAAAAAGCAATAAAGGAATTTAAATGGTATACTTGAAAACATCTATTTAACACACAAAATGGAGACGCAAAAAATACATAAATACCTAGAAAGCACACAGTCAAATGGCAAATATAAACCCTACCATTTCAATTATTATATTAAGTATTAATGGATTAGGGGCACCTGGGTGGCTCAGTCAGTTAAGCATCCAACTTCAGCTCAGGTCATGATCTCACAGTTTGTGAGTTCAAGCCCTGCATCAGGCTCTGTGCTCTGTGATAACAGCTCAGAGCCTGGAGCCTACTTCAGATTCTGTGTCTCCCTCTCTCTCTCTGTCTCTGCCCCTCCCCAACTCGCTGTCTCTCTCAAAAAATAAATAAACATTAAAAAATTTTAGGTATAAATGGATTAAACATTCCAAATAAAAGACAGGAGTTAGATTAGATTAAAAACAGGATCTAATTTTAAAGACACACTTTTGATTCAAAAACACAAATAGGGTAAAGTACAAGGATGGAAAAATCCATGTAAACAGTAATTTAAAAAGCTGGAATGACTATAATAATATCAGGAAAAATAGACTAAGGCAAAAAAGAGCCTACTTGAAACAAAAGAGACATTTTATAATGACATAAAATTCAATTTAGAGGTAAACTACAATAATTGTACATATGTATATAAAAACAATGCCCCCAAAACATATTTAAGAAAAATTGACAAAGTTGAAGTGAGAAATAGATAATACAATAATATTTGGAGACTTCAATATTGCACTCTCAATTTAAAAACTAGACACAAAACCATCAAGGATACTAAATATTCTAATTACTCTTTCAACTAATTTGACCTAATAGATATCTATATAACTCTCCATCCAATGGCAGTAGAGTATACATTCTCTTCAATGCACATGGAATTTTCTCCATTATAGACCACATACTCCCCCATAAAATAGTAATACATTTAAAAGAATTGAAGGTATGTTGTTCATACAAGGTATGTTTCCTGATCACAATGGAATTAAATTAGAAATCACAAAAGAGGGGCACCTGTCTGACTCATTCAGTACAGCATCTGACCCTTGATCTCAGGGTTATTAGCTCAAGCCCCATGCTAGACATGGAGCCTACTTAAAAGAAAAGAAAATAAAAAGGAAGAAATAACAACAGAACAAAATTTGGAAACTCCACAAATATTTGGATATTAAGTAACATAGTAAAACCTTGGTTTGTGGGCATAATTCATTCCAGAATATGCTTGTAATCCAAAGCACTCGTATATCAAAGTGAATTTCAAGAACCATTGCCTCGGTTGTGATCATGTGACATTTGGCATCACATACTACTTGTATTGCAAGATGTTGCTTGTTTATCAAGTTAAAATTTATTAGAAATCTTTGCTAATCTTGCAGAACGCTCCCAGAACATGTTACTCACAATCCAAGGTTTTACTGTATTTCTAAATAATTCATGGATCAAAGAAGAAGTTAGAAAATATTTTAAACTGATTAAGTATGAAAACACAATGTATCAAAATTTATGACTTGCAGCTAAGGCATACATAGAGGAAATTTCATGAGATTAAATACTATATTAGAAAAGAAACACTCCTAGTTAAATTAAAAGATTATAAGGGAATATTATGAAAAATTTTATGTCAACAAATTAGACAACATAGATGAAATGGCCAAATTCCTAGAAAAACACAAATATAAAAACTAACTGAAGGAAAAAAAACATCTGAAGAGACCTAAAATAAGTAAAGAAATTAAAAATTAAAAGTTAAAAATCTTCTCACAAGACAAGCTCAGGCCTACCTAAGTTCACTGGCAAATTCTTTCAAATACTTAAAAAAGAAACAATACCACTACTCCACAAACTCTTCCAAAAACTAAGAAGGAATACTTTCCAACTATTCTATGGGACCGGTACCACCCTCATACCAAAGCCAGAAAAAAAAGTCACAAGAAACAAAAATTACAAGCCAATAAGCTTCATGAACATAGATGCAAATATTAGGAAACAACATATAAGAATATATAAAAAAATTATGCACCATGACCAAGTAGGATTTATCCCAGGAAGACAAGGTTGGTTTAAGATCCAAAAATTGTTTTCCATCATATTGAAACAATAAAGGACAAAAGCCACATGAAAATCTCAATATACACAGAAAAAGCATTTGACAGTAATCTAATACCTAGTCATGATAAAAACTCGAAAACAATTTTGGAGTAGAACAGACTTTCTCAGAGCGGGCAAGATGGCGGAGAAGCAGGGAGCTCTGGAATCCGCGCACGCCCGTACGGATTGAACTGAGAAGGACTGAGGTGATAAAACTCGGATTTGCAAGTGGGGGAAAGAAGAAACAGACGCCAGAAAGAAGACAACCTCAAAGATGCCTGAGTGAGTGACTGTGATCTGGGAAATTAGGGGACGGGCGGGTCCTGGTGGTGCAGGGGAAGGAGCCCCCGAGCCCAACACAGGGAGAGCGCGCTGTGCCCCGGAGAGACCAGGGGAAGAGAAAGAGAGACGGAAAACGCACCTAGAACCATCTCTAAGGGAGGAAAAACTCACCCGTCTCCCCATATATAACGGCCGGGCGCCGGGAGAGAAATCCGTCCCATCTGGCCGGCGAGTTCTTCCTTGGGCGCAGTGGCAGCGGCATCCATTCCAGGTGGCAGCACGAAAGGCGGCGGCAGTGGTGGCGGCGCCACTGCGGCGCTGAGAAAAGTGGCGAAGGCAGCGCCGCAGCGAAAAGTGGCAGCGGCGGCACCGCTTCCAGTGCAAGCCTGGCCGGGAGGCCGGCCGCCAGCGGGAACGCGTCTCATCCCCGGTGACGGTGTTGAACTGCAAGGACTGGGATTTGGAAGCGAGGCGGCGCTTGGAGAATACAGTTGGGCTCGCCCGCGGCACAGGGAGATCGGACTCAGAAGGGCGGTTGCAACGCTTGGTTCCGGCAAAGCTTTGAGGCGACGCCATTACTTCTCCCCGCAACCACCAAGGCGGGGCCTCGGAGAGAGCAGCCCCCGAGACCTGACCGGACGCCAGACCACACCCATTCGCACAGAGGAGTTGTCTTTTTTTTTTTCCTTTTTTCTTTGCTTCTCCTTCTTTTCTACTGCCATCCAGATATATTTCCCTTATCTTCTTCCTGTCTCTCATCTTGGCTGGTTATACACGTTTAGACTGTCCATAGTCTTTTCCTGTCTCAGTCCCCCCTTGTTTTTGTTTTTTGTGTTTTTTTTCTTCTTTTTCTTCTTTCTTTTCTTCCCTTCTTTCTTTTCTTTCCTTTCCTTCTCTTTACTTCCTCTCCCCTTTTGGCTTGCTTGTTTGTTTGATTTGTCTGTGCGTTTGCGTGCTTTTGTTCCCTGTGTGTTTGTCTGTCTGTTTTCCTTTTCAGGGCTACCTCAAGAAACAAGCCAAAGTACACATGGTGGAGAGTCCCAAATGTCACTGACCAGGGAAGTAAAATAATCAAAGGCACAACAAGAGAAACCGAGGGACACCATTAAAAGAACACTTTCTGAAACGACAGGCCCTGGACAGTCAATGAGCCTCCTTTAATAGAGCAATAGTAACAGGTGCACAGGGCA
>CM053570.1:3710359-3757581 GCA_028646485.1 Cryptoprocta ferox
CCCCTATGACCCAGCAATAGCACTGCTGGGGATTTACCCAAGGGATACAGAAATGCTGATGCGTAGGGACACATGTACCCCAATGTTCATAGCGGCACTTTCAGCAATAGCCAAATCATGGAAAGAGCCTAAATGTCCATCAACTGATGAATGGATTAGGAAGATGTGGTTCATCTATACAATGGAATACTACATGGCCATGAGAAAGAATGAAATCTGGCCATTTGTAGCAAAGTGGACGGACCTCGAGGGTGTCATGCTAAGTGAAATAAGTCAGGCGGAGAAGGACAATACCATATGTTTTCACTCATAGGTCTAACGGGAGAAACCTAACAGAGGACCATGGGGAGGGGAAGGAGGGAAAAGAGTTAGGGAGAGGGAGGGAAACAAAGCAGGATAGAATCTTGAATACTGAAAACAAACTGAGAGCGGAAGGGGGAGGGGGAAAAGGGAAGGGGGGTGATGGTCATGGTGGAGGTCACTTGTGGGGAAGAGCACTGGATGTTATATGGAAACCGCCCTGACAATAAACTATAAAGTTAAAAAAAAAAAAAAAAAAGAACAGACTTTCTCAGCCTGATAAAGTCTAGCTATAAAAAAAAAAAAGAAAAAAAAACCTTGCAGCAAACATTCTTAATAGAGAAAGGCTGAATGCTTCACTTCTAAGATTGGTTAAAAGGCAAAGATGTTCATTCTTACCACTTCTATTCAAATTGTACTGGAGTTTCTACCAGCACAATATGGAAGAAAAAGGCATACATATCAGAGAAAAAGAAACAAAGTAGTGTAGACCATCATGCCTATGTGTAGATGGCCTGGTGATCTACATAGGAAATCCTAGAGAAACTACAAAACAAATACTAACAACAATAAAAAAAAAAAAAACAACCTAGCTCCTCAAACTAATAAGTGAATTAGCAAGGTCACAGGATATATGATCAATATACAAAAAACAAATTATATTTTATGTACCTTTAGTGAATTATCTGAAAATTAAATTAAGAATATAATTTCATTCATAAAAGCATTAAAAAGAATACCATGTTTAAGAATAAATTTAATAAAAGAAATGCAAGTCTTGTACACTGAAAGTTACAAAACATTGCTGAGAGAATTGTTTTAAAGCATCTAAACAAATGAGGAAACACTCAGTGTTCCTGGATGTTCTTTCCAAATTGACCTATTGATTTTTATTTAGTCCTTATCAAAATTCCAGCAAGTTTTCTTCAGAAACTGACAAGCAGATACTAAAAGTTAAGTGAAAGTGCAAAAGACTCAAAATAGCCAAAACTATTTTGAGAAGAATAAAGTTGAGGACTTGTTTACGTATAGGAAGACTCAATATTGTTAAAATGTTAATTACTTCCAAATTTTTTTAAAGATGATACACAATCTCAATCAAATAATAGGTTTTCTTAAAAGGACATTGACAATATGATTCTAAAATTTACATGGATATTCAAAAGACCTAGGATAGCCAAAACAATTTATGTGTACTACATATAAAATTATCTTGTAATGGTCCATAGACCTAAATATAAAATCTAAAACCATTAAAATTTTAAGGAAAAATAGGATAAATTTTAATGGCATTGGTTAGGTAAAGATTTCACGGATATGACCCTCCCATGCTCATGCTCTGTCTCTGTCTCTCAAAATAAATAAAAACATTAAAAATTTAAAAAAAGAAAACGTGTTCGTTCAGAAAATAATGAGTATTCTAAACACCTGATCTCTGTGCCAGTTGCAGGTTATCGTTCATATGATAAAATATATGAATTAGACAAACAATCTTGCCATGAGTGCTGCGGTGTCCATGACAGAGAATGATCCAACTAGAAGAATCACTGGAGGAAAGTAAACAATTTATACAAAGTAACACAAGCTCCAATGTAAGGGCAAGCCCAGGCAGCCTGTATTGGCATTTTAACTGTTGGCATTTTGACACTGGCAAGAGTAAGTTAAGGAATACTTCTCAGAGTGGAGAAGACTTCACTGAGGATATATCAAGGACGTGGGCTTGAGCTGCTCTCAAATTTACATCTTTAGATTTTCTATAACATAATAGATGGTGCACAGTTAAGTCTCTAAGTCTGAAAATGGTGCAAAATTTTATCAGGTAACTAAGAATCAGTCAGGATTTTGAGATAGATTTCAGAAACATCTCCTAAGTTCTTGCAACTGTGTAGGTGTATATTATTCTTTATGGAAGTAGACTTAATATTTGGTAGAGCCCAAGAAAAGTTTCTGGAAGTAGCTGGAAGTTATTCTCTGAAGACTCGGAGAATACTGATTTGATTTTTTTAAATAAAATATTGGTGATCAAAGGAAAGAGAACTAGAAGTGAAATATAGTATTCCCAAAGACAACAGCCCTGGGAACAGGGTGAATTTCTGATAGCTGACCCTCAATAATGAGAAAATGAAATAAGTGAAGGACAAGAAAAACGAGCAGACGGATGAGGAGACAAACCAAAAAGACTGAAAATATTAAAGAAGAAAAATGATATAACTGAAAGCTATCACATTATGAAGGGTGTGGATAAAGTGAACATAGAATCATCTAACAGGCCTACAGAAATTCTGTAAAGACAACAGACTAAGCATTATTGACTCCAGTTATAAATAAGGAAACGAGTGTTTAGAGAAATTAAATGAACAGAATCATACAACCATCAAGTAACACAGCCATATCTCCTACTCATGTGTGCTTTCTACTCTACTACTCAACTTCTGTGCCTTAGTGCGGCAGATAATAAACTTATTACCCCAGCAAAGTAATACTTAAAGGAAGTGTAGGTAGACAGAATGAAAAAGGGTGACACAAACTGAAGAAAAACTGAACCTTAAATTCTTCCTTGCAATAGCCTCATGGCTAACTGAATGAGGTAAAAATAAATAGAACGAAAGAGAGGTCTAGTATAGTAGGACCCATGAGTTGAGTACCAAGGAGTAAAGGGAAAGGGGAAAGTTCCATCAAAGTAGAAGAGAGCCAAAGAAGGAAATTTTATATAAAGATTATCACCCATATGTAAAAGGTGTAGCAGACCCCTTAGGAAGATACACGCCAATGGTCACAGCACTTAAAATCAATCTGGATTTTCTCTTTTCAGAAGGTTTCAGAGACTACAATCTTTTCTTTGAAATATTGGGAAAATGTGATTCTTTGTGGATGATTCAAAATGGATGGTTTTTGGAAACATCCCAAAATTATTTCGAAACAAGTTGTTCTTGTAACTAGTCCAGTGAATCACATGACCAATAAAATTGGGTAATACCATCTGGATGTATATGGTTATGAGACTTGTGTGGCTAGAAAGTTGACTTGAAAGGAAATGGGGCCAAAGCCAGGCTTCTCTGTAAGACCTGATTGGGACTGTGGTCCCCCTCCTCCACGTCATCTTCCTCCCACAGCGACCCAGTGCTGAGTGGATTTTCTGGGACACAGTGGGTGTTTCATGATTCCCTTCGTTGGAGTGAATAATTGAAAGTGAAGAGAGATATGTTAGTGCTTCTTTGAAGGATGTAATTAGGTAATATCATGCAAGAAGGAAACTGTCATAAAACTAATAAAATGCAAATGAGAAGGAACTGCAGCACCGCTCATCTGCATCACCTCATTTGCACAATTTAAGATGAGACAATAGAGATGAACCAAGAAGTTACGTATACTCATCAGAATTGCTGGAGAGTCCTGACCTCTGGCCATCAGAGGGGAACATCCGCTACTGGAAGTTGTTGTCACTGTACTTGGATCTGAAATAGAGAGAAAGGGGGGATAAAAAGTGGTATGCCGAATGAACTGGAGGTAATTCTGTTATTGTATCAATAGTACTCAAACTTCTCTAACTCCTGAGCTGTTAGGGAACATTCAACCCATTCATACCTGGATTCTCTCGCCCACAAAGATGTCAGGAAAATACTTCTGTTGCTCCTTCTGAAGTCTTCTCAATTCCAGGAGCTAAATATGTCTCAAAGTCATTATGACTTCTAGTCGTAATTTATCCAAATACTTTTGAAATGCATTTATATTTCCTGTGAAACCTACTTCTTGGGCGAATACCTTTATTTTATAAGGCTCAAAAAAGTTGCCATTTCCCAATTCTAGGACTTTGAGGTTAGTGAGTAAGCAAATCTCTGTTCACCTAATTCATGTTACTTAGTATTGCACAGATTTAATTACTCCCAGGTAATTAGATTTCTCATTTTCAGACTGAAAGTCCAAGTCTAACATTAAACAAAACATTCTTTTTATTTCCAGTATCTCCAACAGTTTTGGACTCTTCTTTCCTGGGTCTTTTCAAGTTATGACAAACTTGTTTCTGAGGCAGACAAGCAAGAACTACATAAATCCTTCTAAGCAGAAACATACCAGGATAAAGCTTTGTTTCCAGTATAATTTTAATAGTTTTCTCTAACGCAGAATATTCTAGGGTCAATCTGCAATGACTCTTGGTCTTTTTTTTTCCTTCTTTTTTTAATGTTTATTTATTTTTGAGAGAGAGACAGAGCATGAGCGGGGGAGGTGCAGAGAGAAAGGGAGGCACAGAATCTGAAGCAGGCTCCAGGCTCTGAGCTGTCAGCACAGAGCCTGATGCGGGGCTCGAACTCATGAACCCAGAGACCATGACCGAAGTCGAATGCTTAACCAAATGAGCCACCCAGGCACTGGGTCTTTTTCTTGAGTGCCATCTGATAAGGGAGTCTTGTTTGATAGGTGTATTTTAGATTATTTATTCCTAAATTCATTATTTTTCCCTCACACTCATTATAATATCTCTTAAGTCTCTGCTTACTGACATAGATTCATAAGATTATTCTGTAGTCTCTCTTACCTGAGGTGGCCCTCCACTGTCTAGAGAGATTTGTGTATCTTGGAATCTGAGACTTTGCTGTGTACACCTTCCTCACTATCGCTTGTAAACTTATTCAACAGTCTCTGCTGTATGGATCCTGAGTGATCCGGTGCCTTACTCTTCTTCATCCAGTGATGTGCCCATCTTTATTCTTTATTTCTTGAGTCAGTATCCCAACGATGAAAAAAATACAATTCCCCATCACCAGCCTATAATGGTTCCACTTTGAATCATCTTCGAATATTTAAATAAGTGCCCAAAGATACTGGTTTCAAGAAAGCAAGGTTGGTGGGTATGTGTAGTTACTAATAATCTCTAAAATCTAATATGACCAAATCTATGACTCAAGAAACTCTAAGAGAGTAACAGAAGGGCTCCAATGGAACATGACGATGGCCTATACTATCTCCCTAGGTTGAAAACCCAAGAAATAAAAACAAATCCACTGGATTTACTTTCCTTTATTTATCTATTTGTTCATTTGAAGAATCCAGGAACTATGCTGCCATGGTTAAATGTTTATTTTTGTTTTAGTCTTGAACCATTTCATTTTGTTCAACTTCCTGGTGTGGTTCACCACCCGGTCCCCGTTGGAAGCCTTCTTATAGGTGAGGGTCACACCTATAATTCTTTGACCTCATGGTCCAGGAATAGGCTTGAACTCACGAACCATGAGATCATGGACGCTTAACCAACTGAGCCACCCAGACACCCCTGGTTTTAGATATTATTAGCAACTACCCATACTCAATGACCTTGCTCGTCTGAAACCAGAAATGCCTTGTGTCCCACTTCATATTTTCACCCACTTCTTCTATGACGTAGAAGCAAGAAAGCAAATTCAGTGTGCTTTCTTGAACAGCAACGTTGTTTCAGCTCTTTAATGAGCTGACTGTTCTCTGAGGCTGACACTAGGAACAACTACATGTAAATCTGACAAATGAAGACACAGCAGTGCCCTTTTCAAGTGCTCATCACACTTACCTAAGCTTCCAGAATTCAGTAATTAATCCGAAAAGCTAATTGATATGGCATTTCACTTGTAAGCATCATAGATTAATTGGAAAAGTTAGTTATTCCTATTTGTTAATGATGTAAATGGTAATAGTTACTATTTATGGTTATTCCACCATATACCACGACTTATTCTGAGTATTATATATATTATTATTTAATCCTAACAATAATATTATGAGGAATATTCTATTATTATACCCAATATATGGGTGAGGAAACTAAGGATCAAAGAATTTAAAGAACTTCTAAGATCACACAACTAATGAATGGTTGGAGCTGCCATTCAAACTCAGCTGTACTTATCTTCTAGGTCTAAGGTTTGGTTACACTGTGTCAAGCTTTAAAATAAAGAGGGGCACCTGGGTGACTCAGTCAGTTAAGCTTCCGACTTCAGCTCAGGTTATGATCTCGCAGTCCGTACAGTTTGAGACCCACGTGGGGCTCTGTGCGGACAGCTCAGAGCCTGGAGCCTGCTTCGGATTCTGTGTCTCACTCTCTCTCTGCCCCTCCCCTGCTCGTGTTCTGTCTCTCTCTCAAAAATGAATAAATGTTAAAAAAATTTAAGAAAAAATTTAAAAAAGATAGAATGTTTAGATGTGGAAGAGAGTATGATTGGAACAGAAAATTTGAATCAGGTTATGGAAAAAGTCAAAAGCCGGTGACTTTGAAAGTAATTGTTTCTTGTCTTACTTTCCCTAGTATATCACTAGATCTAGAGGTATCCTGGTCTTGCTTCTTATAAAAACTGTTCTGTATTTAAGTTTCTGATCAACACAGTATATTTACAAAATTGTACAGTCAGCAAAAGTACAAAGTATGGGTTATTCTAATCACATGGTCATGTAAACCAATAGTGCTGGCAGTTTTGACCCAGAGTAACAGAAAATACTACTTTTTAGAGCCCTGATAAGACAAATTATCTGGGTGATTTTTATTTATTGAAATAGAGGCTATTAAATCACATTTACATATATATTTTCCCTTTATTTATTTATCCATGTTATTTTTTAAATGTCTATTTATTTATTTTGAAAGATAGAGCGAGGAGGGAGAGCACACACAAGCGGTGGAGGGGCAGAGAGACAGGGAAAGAGAGAGAATCCCAAGCAGGCTCTACACTGTTAGCACAGAGCCTGACATGGGGCTCTATCTCACAAACTGTGAGACCATGATCTGAGCCAAAACCAAGAGTCAGTCATTTAACTGACTGAGCCCCCCAGACGCCCCTATTTATCCATGCTATTTTTAATGTGGGAATTTCACTCACAGTATACTTCATCTCTAGAGGAAATTTGTGATGGCAGCAGTATTCATTTGGAAAATTTTGGTCAGAATAGTTACACAGAAAGGCCTTATTTGGTGGAAATTGATACACAAAGAGACAATAAATGAGTAGATAGACATCTAAATTAAGGGCACCTGGGTGGCTCAGTCAGTTGAGCATCCGACTCTTGGTTTTGGCTCAGGTTATGATCTCACAGTTTTGTGAGTTCAGGCCCCACGTTGGGCTCTGTGCTGACAGTGCAGAGTCTGCTTGGGATTCTCTCTCTCTCTCTCTCTCTGTGCTTCTCTCTCTCTCAGTCTCACTCTCTGCCCCTTTCCTGCTCATGTTGTTTCTGTCCCTCTCAAAAATAAATAAACTTTAAAAAATTTTTAAAAATAAAAAATACATAAAAGAGACAATAAAAGTTATTCAATGCTCTGTATAAGTTTGTCAGTAAATAATCTGGAAGTAGGTCTCAAAATTCACTGGTCCTGAGTTTGTTACTACTTTGAAACAACTTTTTGGTATAAATAACTTAAAGAGGAAAAAATGTAAAGTTATATGCAAAATAGTGAGTTAACAGAATATTTTGCTTTCCAGATCATTGTTAGGAGCCATAGATGTGGGGCTCTTTGTTTTCATTTTTGGTCTAAGCTACAAGCTGAGTTGGTCATCTTTGTCCCTGAGTTTAGGTTACCCACATAAATTTTGCTCTGTATTAATGCTTAACTGTAGAACTACTACAAAAGAGACTTGGCCATACCTCATGGAGAAAGTGTGTGTGTGTGTGTGTGTGTGTGTGTGTGTGTAGGAGCTCATCCCAGGACTCATAGAGGATGGGCATGATGTCTGTGAGGTCACATGTTCCCATAGAAAGTACCCTTTGTTGGCTTAGGAGTCAGACAGGACTAGGTGTGAATGCCAGATTCTTTCCTCATAACTGTTTCACTCATATCAACATATAGGGTATCAACTATATCACTCAGAACTTGCCTCCTGGCTGACATGTTGTCTGCTCTAGCACACTGCCTCTCCCCTGATGCCTCATCTACTGTGGGCTCTGTTAGAAAAGAGAGCTTGCACCTCTTCCTGATGATTCAAAGTTGTCCTTAAAAAGAAGTCTAGGGACAGCAAGGAACTGGAAATCAATAGAAAAGTCATCCCGCTCTTAAAACGTTGTTTTTCTTTAGCTTCTCTAATAGAGAAGTACCTCAAGTTGTTTATTCTCTCACCCCTATTATATTGAGTCAAGATATAAAATACTGTTTATCCTACGGATGACTTGTTCATGCTGGATTACTTTCATCACTTTTCTTGGGATTAAAAGAAATGCAAATATCATGGAATCTCAGTGTTATGGGCTGAATGTTCATATATATGTTAAAATTCATATGTGAAAGTGCTAACCCACAGTGTAATGATATATGGAGGTGGGGAAGGTAATCGGGTTTAGACAAAGATCATGGGGTTAGGGCCCCCATGATAAGATCATTGTCCTTAGAAGAAGAGGAATAGAAACCAGAGTTCTCTCTTCCATGTGAGGATATAGTGAGAAGAAAGCCATCTGCAAGCCAGGAAGAGTTCTTACTGGGAACCAAATCTGCCAGCACCTTGATCTTGGACTTCTGCACCTCCAGAACTATGAGAAATTAAATATCTATTGTTTGTATCACCCAGTCTATAGTATTTCATTATAGCAGCCTGAGCTAAGACTCAGTTACATATTATTTCTCTGGAAATTAACTTCCCAACAACCTCATATATTCATAACACAATTGAGAAACATCAAGTGTTTTTTTTTAAAGGCCATGAAAATCTCCTACCACCACAACCACTTCCCCTGCCAAAATAAAGATGCTAAAAGCTAACAAGAAATGTAGAGCTCTGCTCATTCCAAGTGCATTGACAGACACATACAACAGCTGACAGCCTGACAACAAGGTAAGAGCCAAAAACACTTTAGAAGCAGAGACAACTATTTTATGTTTTATTTTCATATTTTATTGAAATATAATTGCCATATAACATTGTGTAAGTTTAAGGTGTACATGTTGATTTGACACATTTATACTGCAATATGATTACCTAACACCTCTATCAAGAGATAGAGCTCACACCTCATCAAGTTACACAATTATCATTTCTTTCTTATGGTGGGAACAATTAAGATCCTGTCTCTTAGCAGCTTTGAAGTTTATAATGCAGTGTTGTTGACTCTAATCACTATACTATGCATTAGCTCTCCAGGATTTATTTATCTACCAGTTCCCAGTTTATATCCTTAAATAATCCCCAATTCCCCTATCCCTCAGGTAACTGGGTACCTGTTAACAACCATCTCTGGTAACTACCATTCTACTCTACTTCTGTTTTTATGAGTTTGGCTTTTTTGGATTCCACATATAACTGATATCACACAGTATTTGTCTTTCTCAATCTAACTTATCTCACTTAGCATAATGCTCCCAAAGTCCATCTATGTTGTTGCAAATGGCAGGATAGCCTTCTTTCTCATGGCTGATTATAATGTATATATATTTCACATTCTTTATCCATTCATCTGGTGATAGACACTTGGGTTGTTTCCATATCTTATCTATTGTGAATAATGTTACAATAAATAGAAGTGCAAATCTTTTCAATATCCTGTTTTCATTTCTTTGGGAGATAAACTGAGAAGTGGGATTGCTAAATCATATGGTAGTTCTATTTTTAATTTTTTGAGAAACCTATATACTGTTTTCCATAGTGGCTGAGCAAATTGATATTCTTATCAACAGTTTATAAGAGTTCTCTTCTCCACATCCTCACTAACACGTGTTATCTCTTATCTTCTTGATGATAGTCATTCTAATAGGTGTAGGGTGATATTGTGGTTTTGATTTGAATTTTCCTGATGATTAGTGAGGTTGAGTATCTTTTCTTGTATCTGTTGGTCATTTGGATGTCTTCTTTGGAAAAAATGTCTATTTAGTTCTTCTGCCCATTCTTTTCATTAGATTGTTTTTCTTGATATTTTTTGGAATTAACCTCTTATCCAATGTACGGTTTGCAAATATTTTCTCCAATTCTATAGTTTCCTTTTCATTTTGTTAATTTTTTATTTTGCTTCACAGAAGTTTTTTAGTTTGACATATTCCCACTTGTTGATTTTTGCTTTTGTTGCTTGTGTTTTGGTGTTATATCTAAAAAATCACCAAGCGAAAACTTATATTTAAAATAACATCATAAGCTAACATCATATCAGTAGTGAAAGGTGAAACCTCTCCTCTAAGAACAAGACAACGGTGCTCACCCTTGATTATTCTAATTGATATTCTATTCAATAAATCTATTGATTATTCTACTTCAACATAGTACTGGAAGTTCTAGCTGGAGCAATCAAGCAAAATAAAGAACTAAAAGGCATCCAAATTGGAAAGGAAAAAGTAAAGTTGTCTTTATTTGTAGATGATATGATCAAATATATAGAAAATCCCAAAGACTCAAACAAAAGTAATTAATCAACAACCTCATTAAAGTTGCAGAATATAAAATCAACACACAGACATCAGTTTCATTTCTATACACTAATAATGGAATACTTGGGGGGGGGAAGAATATCTCATTCACAGAAGAATTAGAAATAATTTTTTAAAACACTTCAGAATAAATTTAACCAAAGAGATGAAAGATCTGTACACTCAAAACTAGAAGTCTTTGATAAAAGAAATTGAGGAAGACACAAATGGAACAATATCCCATGTTTATGAATTGGAAGAAATAGTATTGCTAAGATGTCGATACTACCCAAAGCCTTCTATAGATTCAATATAATCCCTATCAAAATTTCAATGGAATCAACAGATAAAATAATCCTAAAATTTATAGGGAGCCACAAAAGACCCCAAGTAGCCAAAGCAATTCTGAGAAAGAAGAACAAAAATGGAGGCTTCACATTTACTGATTTCAAACTGTACTGCAAAGTTATAGTAAGCAAAACAGTATGACATTGGCATAGAAAATAGATACACAGACCAATGGAACAGAATAGAGAGCCCAGAAAGAATCATATGATCAACTAGTATTTGACAAGGGAGGCAAGAAGCTCAATGAGGAAAGAATAGTCTCTTCAATAAATGGTAGGGGATAACTGGATAACCATACGTAGAAAAATGAAATTGCACCTTTTTACACCACTGACAAAAATTAACTCAAAATGGATTAAAGACTTAAACACAAGACCTGAAACTATAAAACTCCTAGAAGAAAACATAGTCTCCAAAGTCTTGATATTGATCTTGGCATTGATTTTGGATCGACACCTTAAAACTGCAGGCAACAAGGCAAAAATAAATATGCGCAACTATATCACACTTAAAAGCTTCTGCACGGCAAAAGAAACAATCAACAAAATGAAATGGCAATTTATAGAATGGGAGAAAAAGATTACAAATCATATTTTGAATAAGGAATTAGTATCCCTTACTAAATATAGAAAGAACTCATACAACTCAGTAGAAAAATAACAATCTGACTAAAAATGGGCAGAGGATCTGAAAAGACCTTTTTTCCAAAGAAGACCAAAAAAATGGTCAACAGGTACATGAACAACTTGTAATTACATATAACAAATATTTTTAAAGTTTTTAAGCATTTTTCTTTGAAATACTTAACCATTACATTGAAGTTTTAATTAACAAGAGAAAGTTTTTGTCATAATGTTAACTAAAAAAAGTAGACGATATACCCAACTTATTATATTAGCTATATAAAATCTATGTAATTAAAATCTAGAGAGAAATACACCAAAAAAAAGTGCTCAACATCATTAATCATCAAGAAATGCAAACCAAAATCACAATGAGATTTCACCTCATACCTGTCAGAATGACAAACAGGACAAGAGATAAGAGATAAAAAGACTAGAAATAACTAGTGTTAGTGAGGATGTGGAGAAAAGAGAACACCTGTGCACTGGTAGTGGGAACGTAAATTGGTACAGCCACTGTGACAAATGTTATAGAGATTCTTCAAAATTTAAAAATAGAATTACCATATGATTCAGCAAGCCCACTTCTGGGTGTATATCCAAAGAAAATGAAAACAGCATGTCCTATGTTTATTGCAGCATTATTCACAATAGTCAAGATAGACAACCCAAGTTTCCACCAACAGGTAAGTGAATAAAGCAGATGTGATTTTGCGCACACACGCACACACACACACGGCCTTGAAAAATAAGGAAATCCTATCATTTGTGACAACACGGATGGACCTTGGGGTCATTATGCTAAGTGAAATAATCAGTCAGGAAAAGACAAATATTACATGATCTCAGTTATATGTGGAATCTAAAGAAGCCAAACAAGTGAAAACAGTAGAAGAGTGGTTACCAGAGGCTGGGGAGTGAGGGAACTGGAGTAATGTTGGTCGGTGGGTGCAAACTTCCTGTTACAAGATAAATAAGTTGTGGGGGTCAAGCACACAGCATTGTGATTACAGTTAACAGTACTGTATTATATATTTAAAATGTGTAACAAAGTAGATCTTAAATGTTTGTTTGCCCCACAAAAAGAAATGGTCATTATGTGACATGATCGAGGTGTTAGCTAATGCTGTGATGAAAATTATATTGCAATACCTAAGGCTTTCAAATCAAGACATGTATACTTTAAACTTACACAATGTCCTATGTCAATTACATTTCAATAAAGCTGACAAAAATAAAATGCTATTTAGGCAAAAAATAAAATAAAACAAAGCAGAACATCCCTTAAAGAAAAGTTAAGATGATAATAACAGACACCTAAGCATTCAGGTAAGGAAAGGAGCAATGTTGGGGTTTTTTAAGTGTTTATTTATTTTGAGAGAGAGAGAGAAAGAAAATCCCAAGCAGGCTCCACACTGTCAGCGCAGAGCCCAATGTGGGGCTTGAACTCACAAACCATGAGATCATGACCAGAGCCAAAATTAAGAGTAGGATGCTTAACCGACTGAGCCACCCAAGCACCCCATGGAAAGGGGTAATATTTCTTAAATATTTTTTTCCTATTGCTCCTTAATACCATCCACATTATTAAATAATATCTAAAGATTTTCATCATAAGTTAAAAAGATGGTAGAATGTAATTCTTAGAGTCTCATATATATTGGCATATTTAATTAAAATGGGTACATCACTTCTTTAATATTGTCAGTAGAATCTAAATAACCACTTGATTGCTACCATCACCCATTTTTAAAACTGCACAAACATGCTCTTTTTAAGAGTTGGAAATTTACATCATGTAATTTTCTTACAAAACATGTATTTTATGAGAATGTTATCTAAATGTAATATACTTTCTGTTCTGAAGTATATAAATTGAAATTAAACTTTTAAAATTTCCCATCACCATAAAGCTCTACATACTAGAAAATTCCCTCTGGATTGAGTTATTATCATAAAAAGATAGCAATACACACTTGGTCAAAACAACAGAAATTTATTTCATATTTTGAATTATATTGTTAAACATAAAGAAGTAAAATTTCATTGGAAATAGGACTTGTTTTAAAAAATTGGTTGATCCACGAGAGACTCTTGAATACTGAAAACAAACTGAGGGCGGAAGGGGAAGGGGGAAAGGTAAAGGCGGGGTGATGGTCATGGTGGAGGTCACTTGTGGGGAAGAGCACTGGGTGTTATATGGAAACCAACCTGACAATAAACTATAAAGTTAAAAAAAATTGGTTGATCCAATATTACTTATTGCTAGAAAGAAATAGTGTTTACTATCAATTCTACTCCCATCTTTTGTTTTCATAACTTTCAGTGCTAAACAATTAAGCTCAAATAAATAAGTGGCTGGAAATAGAGAGTTTTGCTATACCACAGTCACTCAAGTCTTTTATTCCTTCTAAGCTATAAGCCAAAATCACATAGTATTATATAACCAATTATAGTAATGTATATATATCAGCTAATACCTAACTGTAGTTGAAAGCAAAGAATTGGAAATCACCTGACTCACAAAATGATTACCCAGTCATTGCAGTCATTCACTTTCTCTTTTTCTGGGAAGCCTCTCAAAAAGACTTTAGTAAGACTTGTCAATTACTATTAATTATGCCTATTACCCTTCCACTTAGAAGTATTTGTTGTACTCAATAAACTCAGAAAGGGCTCAGAAATTAAATTACTGTTCATTTTAATACATCTTTGCAATGCAATATTTTTTATAAAATGCTTTTATTTTATTATGTGTTTTTATCAAAGTCTTAGAGCTGTGATTTGATACCCGCTCATCCAATGTATGGTAAATATCTGCATAATCCATTTGACAGTGCCAGCTCTCATTTTCAACTCAATCAGCCAAATCGGAAAAAAAAAAAAAGTGACTTCATTTCTTAATTTAAATAAACATATTACTATGCATCCCCATGACAGTCATCTAACTAATGACATTTTATTCTAAGATAGATAAATAAATAGACAAAATATAAAGACTTCCCAAGAATGAAACACAGTCTTGCTGCCTTTCCTGTTTCTTACTGATGCTCTCCTTAAAACCAGCCCTCAGGAAAGATATGTCTTTGACCAGGGAATTGTAGAGGTGAGATCATGTTGAAGAAAAATTGTCATCACCTCTGCTGCAATTTATAATATAGACTTTATTTTACCCCTGGATCACATTGCTAATGAGAGATTAAGCCAAGATTTGAAATCACCTCTCCTAACTCAGTGACACACTAGAGCAATCTCATTAGAATTACTTAAAAATTTACTTAAGATAATCTGTCTCAGCAAAGGTGATCATGGCAGATACAGATCTAAATTTATAACACCTAACATGGGTCAAAATGACAGTTCCTAAGGGAAGCTTCACCCTTAACAGAATTATGTGAAAGACAGTTATGCTGGGATAGCTTGAAAAGGAAGATTTGCCTAAATCGGTATTGTAAATTGTCCCTTTGTTTGGTACTCTGAGGCAATGAGCTTATTTAGATTTGGGGTGTATGAGAAATGTGTTCTGCTTTGTAAAGTAGAAGAAAGGCAAATGTAAAAAGTGAAGGTAAGAAAGGGGGAAGACATGGGGCCTCCAGCCCAGAAAAAACTACCTAGCACAGCGAAAGTCATTCCATGAACTAGGTGGGTTTGAGCCTTAAAAGAAAAAGTGCATGTGGTAAATCACAAGCTAGAAGCAAACTAATTTGTAAAGGGTACTATTATAACAAAATGATAGTCCAAGGCCTCAAATACTGAAATATTTGTTTCAGATAGTACTCAAAAAGTGCTATCATTGACCGGATGGTTTTTGTGTTCACCAAATGCATAACCAGTGATCCTCTAAACATTCACTGAAATTGACTAATGAAACAACTGAAAGACAAAGGAAAATATGGTAGATGAATATTTGATTCACAGTTTCAGGTAAACATACTGGACTTCACAAAAATGTTTTAATTAAATTATTTCCAGGTCTCTTAAAGAACAAATGAGAACGAATGCACAGCCAAATGAATTAATTTTTCAGAAAAACATGATAGAAAGTACATCACAATAAAAAGTTGAAAGAACTACAAAAATGATCAGTGCAATGAGCATGTCTATGATCAGTCAAGTTCTCTGTAAATCAGCAAGAACTCAACTCTCTTCCACTTCCCTACCACACATCCTACCTAAATTTATTTTGACATGCTTATCTTTCTAGTTTCTCCAATCTTCTTTCCTTGGTGCCAAGATATTCACTGAATCGAGAGTTTCACGGTGGTTCATTTAGGAAAACACAAGCCCTATCCCTTTTCCCCATTTATTTCCTGCTCCATTAACATTGCCTACAATTTTCCTAAAATTCATTCCGATTATTCGTCTCATTACCCACAATTATTCCAAATCAAATCTAGATTACATAACAAGATTTTGATGTGGTGGAATGCAGTGACTTTCATTTTCTAATGTTGGCTTTGCCATTGATAGTTCTAAAATATATGAAAGGTAAATCAGGGCTGATGAGACTTGGGTTCAAAGAAGTAGAGGTTAAAGCTTTAAAACTATAAATATATAGTGTTCAGAATTTAGGTTGAAATTATTATGCTCTTTGCTTTTCTGCTCTGGCTATGGATTTCTAACGGCATCTGAGATGAGATAAGTAAAAACCAAAAATAAGTCAGCAGATCTTCAAAAATAGATATTGAGCCCTTTATGCAAAAAGGGGGGTAGAGGAAGACAGAGATGATTTTGTTTATCACATGTTCTTCATCCAAAGACCTCAATTCTTTGCAAAGCCTGGCTGTAAGCCCTAACAGTCTGTCTCAGGAAGCCTAAATGCTAATCAGTGGCAATTAAAAGTTTCATTGGGCACTATTAAAACTTTCAAAGTCAATGAGTTGGAGTAGCAGTGGCAAGTGAGTGGCAATGGGGATTGTTAAATAGTCACTGTTTGCAAGATACATCAGTGGTAGGAGAGTGCAAATTAAAAGATTTCTCCTGCGACACCAAGTCACTGGGAAACTCATTTAACAACATCCCTAAATAATTAGAAGCTCCGTGCCTTCATTAAGGACCAAAAATAAGTGCTTGCACCATGTGCAGGTAAATGACAGCAGGGACATGCAAAAGTTGTTTTCTAGTTCAGACTCAGAAAAATGTGTCATTTTTATTGGTTGAAGAAAAAAATTCCCCATAATAATTTTGTGATTGTGCTCTCATTAGGAGTCATGAGAGAGCTAAAGAAGCCCAGAGCTCTCATAAAATATCCTGTTATTTCCATCTACTCCTCAACAACAGTTTTATGGTAAAACTAACATAATGAGACTTATTACTCTTTAGCCCTTCTACCTGGGGATTCTCAGTGACATTAAACACATATAGGTTATTAACCACATAGAGGTTAAGATGAGCCTCATACCAAAAATGTGGCCAGATATCTACATGGCTTACATTAAACAGATTTTTTTTTTCAAAGAAGTTATGTTTGAATTTCTTTGGAAGTTGGTTTGGAAAGAAAGAGTGCAGAAGAACCTAGGGGAATGCGCCATTTTTAGCCATTCTTTAATGGGAAGTAATACATCTATTTGACCACTGGTTATGGTCTTTTGCACCAGAATGTCAGCTCTGCTGGAAGGAGTCTCTGATACAAATGCTAAGTCCTACACAAACTTGGCAACGACTTCAGTTTGAGTGGAAGAAGGAAGAGATCACTCATGCCCTTTACAGGTATTTACTGACCTCCTACTAAGCACAAAGTCCTGGGATAAGTACCAAGAGGGATACAGTTTTGGATCACTTGTAAATCCTGATTTCAAGAGCGTATGCACTGATAGAGAAGATAAAGCAAATTCTTCAACACTGATAATGCAAGATGTGGACAGAAGGATGCTTTTAAGTACCTAAAAGATTTCTAGAAAACTACAGAAGACACTGTTAAAGTTGTCCAGGAGAGAGAGAGACTGTATCATGCAACAACAGCAGAATACACATTCTTCTCAAGCTCATGAAATATTCACCAAGATAGACTACATTCTGGGCCATAAAACACATCTTAACAAATTTTAAAAAATAGAAATCATATAATGTCTGCTCTCAGACTACAATGAAATTAATTAGAAATCAATAACAGAAGATAACATTTAAAAATCCTAGCATATGTGGAGATTCAATAATACACTTTTAAATAACACATGGACCAAAGAAAGAATCTCAAAGAACTTAAAAATATTTTGAGTTAATCAAAAATGAAAAACAACTTATCAAAAATTTTGAAATTCTGTGAAGGTAGTGCTTTGTAGGAAACTTACAGCATTCAGTGCATATGTTAGAAAAGAAGAAAGGTCTAACATCAATAATCCAAGTTTCCACCTTAGGAAACTAGAAAGAGAAGAAAAAATTAAATCCAAATTAAGCAGAAGAAAAGAAATAATATGAATCAGGGCAGAAATTATTGACATTGAAAACAGGAAATCAATAGAGAAACTCAACAAAACCAAAAGCTGGTTCTTTGAAAGGATTTATACAATTGATAAGGCTGTCGCGAAACTAAGAAAAAGGACATAAATTTCTAATATCAAAAATGAAATAAGGGACATCGCTACAGCTCCTAACGGATACTAAAAGAATAATAAAGGTTTACTCGAAACAACTCTGTGCCCACATATTTGATAACCTAGACGAAAGAGACCAATTTCTTGAAAGACACAAGGTACCAAAACTTACACAAAAATAAACAGACAATCTGAATAGGTCTATAAATATTAAAGAATTTGGATCGATAATAACCTTCTAAAACAGAAAGTACCTGGCCCAGATAGGTTCACAGGTGAATTCTACCAAACAGTAAAGGAAATAATTATACGAATTCTTTACAATCTCTTTCAGTGGGAATCTTCCTAACTCTTAAAACTCACCCAAAAAACAAAAACAAAAACAAAAAACAATAAACAACCTGATTAAAAAATGAGTCAAAGACCTTAACAGATATCTTACCAAAAAAAAAAAAAAGATAAACAGATGGAAAATGAGCATATTAAAAGATGCTCCATCTCATATGTCATCAGGGAAATGCAAATTAAAACAATGAGATACCACTACACACTTATCAGAATGGCCAAAATCCTGAACACTGATAACAATAAATGCTGGTAAGGATGTGGAGCAATAGGAACTCTTATACACTGCTAGTGGGAATGTAAAATGATATAACTACTTTGGAAGACAGTTTGGCAGTTTCTTACAAAGCTAAATATACCCTTACCATATGATCCAGAACTCATGCTTCTTGGTATTTACCCAAAGGAGTTGAAAACTTATGTCCATACAAAAACCTGCACACTGATATTTATAGCAGCTTTATTCATAATTGCCAAAGCTTAGAGGCAACCAAGATGTCCTTCAGAGGGTGAACAGATACATAAATGGTGATGCATCTAGACAATGAAATATTATTCAGAGCTAAAAAGAAATGAGCTATCAAGACATGAAAATACATGGAGAAAACTTAAATACATATTACTAAGTGAAAGAAGCCGATGTGAAAAGGCTGCATACTGTACGATTGCAACTGTACGACATTTTGGAAACGGCAACCTATGGAGATGGTGAAAAGATCAGTGGTTGCCAAGAGTTGAGGGACAGTGAAAACACTATGTGTGACACTATAGAGATGGATACATGTCCAGACCCAAAGAATGTACAACACTAAGGGTGAACTCACGTAAAATGTGGAATTTGGCTTAGTTATGATGTGTTAATGCAGGTTGATTGATTGTAACAAATGTACCACTCTGGTGAGAGATGTTTATAACGAAGGAGGCTATGCATGTCAGGGTAGGGGCAGGGAGTATATAGGAAACTTCTGTACCTTCCTCTCAATTTTCCTATGAACATAAACTGCTTTAAAAAATAAAGTCTTTAAAAATAATAATTTTTTTAATATTGAAATACTGATACATGCTTCAACATAGATGAACCTTATGCTTATTGAAAGAAGCCAAACACAAGAGGTCACCTATTATGTTACTCCATTATAGAAAAGGTCCCAAATAAGCAAATTCATAGATATAGAAAGGCAATTTGTGGTTACCATGGTATGGGGAGGGACAGACATGAAGAAGAGTGGCTGCTCCGGGTAAGAGTTTCTTTTTGGTGTAATAAAAATGTTTTGGAACTAACTAGTGGTGATGAAATACTAAAAGCCGCCGAATTGTACCCTTAGCCACAAGTGAACTTTAGGGTATGTGAATTATTAAACAGAACACTTAACCCTTGATTTTAAATTAGGTGGGGAAAAATCATTCTTTGTTATGTCATCTCATTAATTGACTAGGTACTGTATTAGCTAATCTGGTCAAATAGTCAACCGCCCACATAGTTTTAGTCAGAGGTAGAAGAGAGAAGGATCATTTTCTGTCTGGATTGCCTATTAGACTATAAGCTATAATGGGTGAGGCTGTCTCTTTTTATTGCACTTGTAAATATGCACTGAGGCTCTCAAACAATGGACAGAGCCAATAAACATAATGAATAGATTAATAATAAAACCAAATCATGAAAGAAAAAGAGCAAATAACTGGCATGCACTGTTGTCAGAACAAATTCACTGAAGTGAGAAAAACAGCCTGTTGGATTCAGCTGCTAAGAAACAGCAATTTATTTAGAAAGCAGCTGCCTTTCCAGAATGGATTATCTTCTGATAAAAGTGATGAATATGTATGTATGAAAAGGGAGAGGCTGGTTAAAGATTGCGCCCGGGATAACTCAATTGATTCCTTTCAGAACTGTGCAACTTGGCAGTGAATCACCATGTTGGCAGGGCATTTGCTTTTCTGAAGCAACGCGTAGTTGAAACACACTTTTCTACCTTGCCCTCCGTGCTATACTAGCTAACCCCAACCTACAAAGCGAGGGAAAAGATTATTCCCATAAGGATTCAGGAAGGGGTAATTTTCATACTGCACCTGTAACCAATATATTTTATAAACGTAGAACAATCCTCGTACTTCATCGCACCCTTCAATTGAAAAGGGGGATTCAAGAGCAGGTTGTGCATAAGATCTCTGCCAAAATAAAAGAGCAAAAATTAACAGTAACTTTTAAAGACCCTCCACCCCATGCCCCAGAGTAAGTGAAGTGGAGAAGTATGACTGAAACTACCAGCCTTGGGTAAGTAGGTAAGGAGCCCCTTCTATCTTCCTGGTTTCCCTTGTTTGCCTTACTAACCCTTAGATAATAGTGCAGAACTCTCAGCTTCTCCCAGTGGCCCTATTCAGAAGAGTCTAAATATTCTGGGGGCAGAACCGGAGCCCCAGCCAGAGCCCCTGGCCATATCTTATACGAGCCAGGGGTTGTGAAGGGGCTCAGTGGGGGATAAAGTAAAGGTCTTATCTCAGGTCTATATCTCAGTTATGATAATTATTTGGCCTTGGGCAGGTTACTATTTAAGCCTCAGCTTCCTCATCTGTACAATAGAGATAATAATAGTATTTAACCTACAGCAATATTGGGGCATTAAGTGAATGCATGGAGTTTGGAACATAGAGTACTCAGTAAATACCAGCTATTGTTGTTAATATTTCTATCTCTTCTTACTGAAGTATCCTCCCTACATAAATGTGAGGAGAAAGAGACTAAATCACTAGTTTAGAATATCAAGTGATAAATATAAATTACTAGAAAAAGAAAGGGTCTCTACTAGCAACTTTTGACTGTATTCTGAAAACATGGACCTCTACTGAATTAATGTGAAGAAAATGTTTTTTCTTTCTGACATTCTTTCATCTCCCCTGGAATTATTTGGCTCAGTTTAATAACCCAAAAGGCAGGTACAGTTGACTGTGGAAAACCTGTGGGTCATGTCCTCCATGGACTCGTCCTATGATACACATAGGAGGTAGGGACTCCTACGAAAGAACCCTGAATGTAGGAGAGTGAGTGAAAAGGAAGCTTCTCACATGGCCACTCTTCAGGGCTCCTGTAAATGACTCTGGATACAGAGGAGGCTAATCGTATTTTCCCAAGGGTGGAGTGACTCAGTGGCTCAACTAGACATTTTGCTGGCAGCCTTTGATATTTCTGCACTTTTTTGGAGTTGGGGAGAAAAATGAAATTAGAAACTAAAAAAAAAGAAAAAGAAAAAAAGCTGTGATGTGATTGTGGCACATGAGTGTTCTGACTTTCTTCATGGAGGATTGTGGTAGGATGGAATTACTGAGCATATTTGCTGTAAAGCATTGCCAAATTTTCAATTTGCACGTTTTTTTCTTAAAGCTCGTCTTATGTGAAAAAGCACATGGTTCCTCTAACTAAAGCACTTTGTTTCTGCACCAACTTCATGGAGCAATTGCTATGAAAAATAATTTTGTGCAAAATTAAGGGTTCCCTTAAGAGAGAAAAAGCTGTTTCTGAAGAGACATGGCTCCTATTCTTTTTAGAGGAGGTTAAAATATTATTCCCTTATCATGAAAAAGATAGTCACAGAGGTTCATGCTACTGATACAGACAATTAACACGGCTAATTGTTCTCTTTCCAGTTATGCTGTTTGTAAGACAAGTAAAGGAAAGAGGAGCGGAAGAATCAGAGAGGAAGGCAGACTAGTTCTACATTCAGTCCTAAGAGTCAAGTAGGCAAGTAGGGTAAAGAAGTCATTTGTGGTTTGGACTGAGAGAAGCGGTGGCAGACAGGTAAATTTTGAAATCACGATCTCCTAAAACCCCTGATTTATCCCAGTAAAATATTCCGGGGGTGAAAGCAATATAAGAACTCAAATAAGTTAGAAGAAAATTTTTGCCAAAGCCTGAGAACACGAGTCAAAGCTAAATTGATCAGTGATAGATAATGTGAGAAAGATTCCTGATTTTACCTAAATGTTTGACTTACTTGAATCTTGTACTTTCCATATACTTAAAATGTTGGCTATTTTTGAAATTTAATTTTATTTTTTTAATGTTTTATTTATTTTTGAGAGACAGAGAGACAGAGAGTGAGCAGGGGATGGGCAGAGAGAGAGGGAGACACAGAATCCGAAGCAGGCTCCAGGCTCTGAGCTGTCAGCACAGAGCCCGACGCGGGGCTCCAACCCACGAACTGTGAGATCAGGACACAAAGTCGGCCGCTTAACCAACCGAGCCACCAGGCACCCCAAATGTTGGCTATTTAAATGAGCAATCTTGCTTTTGTTTTTTTAAAAAATGAGGAATAATATAATAGAAATCTTGCCAATCATTCTCTTTGTGTCGCTGTACACAGGACCATGACATAGATAATTATGAAACATAGGTATGAAGGAAAATTTCAGAAAACAATTGGCTACATTGCTTTCTCTTCAAAAAAGTCCCAGTCTTGACTGATAACATTCTACATAGTTTTCGTTGTTTGCCCCTTATTATCTTACTTGCCATCTATTATCTTATTCTCCCATTATTATCTTATTTCTTATTTGCTCCTTATTATCTTATTCCATATTGTATAGCATTTCCAGGTAGAAACCTAACCAAAAGCTTCCTGCCTTGACTAAATTCAATTTCTTGTCTAATATAACTAGAAGAAAGAAAAGACACCATTGTTTGTCCTGGGAGGGGGAGTAGTGAGAACAAGAAGGGAGGGAAGAAGGATTTTAAGACTAGGAGACAAATTTAAAAGACAAGAGGCATACTCTCTCCATTCCCTGCTCCAGATATGAGTATCCAGAGAAGGGGAAGGCAAAGAGGGGGACTCATCCATCGAGTGACACAGATAAGCACAGGCATGTTAGCTCCTGTCATACTGCCCAGACACTTGCTGAGTGTGTCCTGTATCTTCAGGTCAGGAGGCAGACTCTCATCCAAAAAATTCCCTCAGTTCTGCCATCAGCTCATTGCAAAACAATGCATCATTGTTCTTTTGTAGCTGCAAAACTCCTTCATGTTTCTTGTGGCATCTATCTGAGATCTCTTTATCTCTCAGGATTTCAGATGTGTCCTCATATTATGGAAACTTGGGGTCAATATATGCTTTTTTAATGTTTATTTATTTATTTTTGAGAGAGAGTACAAGTGGGGGAGGGGCAGAGGAAGAGGGAGAGAGAATCCCGAGCAGGCTCCATGCCCAGCCCAGAACCCAATGCGGGGCTTGATCTCACGACCATAAGATCATGACCTGAGCCAAAATCAAGAGTCAGATGCTTAACTGACTGAGCCACCTAGGTGCCCCTGTTTATGGAATTCTTGCCATGATGGACCTAATACTGTTCTAGCTACAGGGAATACAAAGTAAGGCAACATTCCCTCTCTCTATCATGTGTCCTGGGAGAGAGTGAACTTGTGTCCTGGGGTTTGTGGGTTCGAGCCCCGCATCAAACCCCCTGCTTTTGTGGAACTTAGAGTCTTTAGGAAAGACTGATGATTAAACCAGCAGTATTTTAAGGTTGGAAAGTGTGAAGACAGGGAAAGGCACTGCAAAGGGGGACTTTTGGGGTTATCAGGGAAAACTTCCAGAGTGAAGGACATTTTCATGAGACCTAAAGCATGAGTAGGAGTTAGTCTGGTGGTGAAGAAGAAGGTAAAAAGATTATCAGGCAGTAGGAACAACATATGGAAAAGCCCAAAGGTATAAGAATGCTAGTGTGGCTAGAGAATGGAATGTGTGTGTGTAGGTGTGTGTGCGCGCGTGTGCGCTTGTGTGCACATGAGGTAGATGGGGGGCAGTGGGGGACATCTCAAACACACACCATTGCTTACCCTGGAGCCAATCTCCTACTTCCTCCCAGATAAACTTCCAGAGGACATTCCTTAATCACAGGGAAATAAGCCTCCACGCCAGCCTACAGAATAAATCATGATTGACCTACACAATTCTTAGTGATCTCACTCTTCTCTTGACAGGCATATGAAGAGTAGCCTCCTCTCCAGAAGACCACAAAGAATTGTTAGATTCTAGGGAAAAACTGAACTTCAATTAAAGCCTAAAGGAAGCAGAATAATCAATTAAAGATGGAGGAGAGTTGGGGCACCTGGGTGGCTCAGTCAGTTAAGCGTCCGACTTCAGCTCAGGTCATGATCTCATGGTTCATGAGTTCGAGCCCCGTGTCAGGCTCTGTGCTGACAGCTCAGAGCCTGGAGCCTGCTTCAAATTCTGTCTTCCTCTCTCTCTCTCTCTCTCTCTCTCTCTCTGTTCCACCCCTCCCCTCCCTCAAGAATAAACATTTAAAAAATTAACAAAAAAATGGAGAAGAGTTTATCATATGACAGATTCCATGGAAACTCTGGGTGGGAGAGCAACAGTGGGGAATTAAGTGGAAAACACAGAACACAGAGATGTAAGTGGAGGGATAGATAATAGGACAAGATTGCATACTGGGTGCTGAGAAAGGGTAAATGGATTTGTGGCAAAATGGGCTTAACTAAATGGGATCCTTTTTGTTGAAAGTAATAAAAATTTCCTTGAATCCATATATTATATAGAAAAAAGAGTGTGGGAAGATTTGGTAGAGGATTCAGAGGTCTCTCATGAAACCAAGGGCAAGAAAGGCAGTGGGACCTGAGGAAGAAGCTGGAAGCAAGAACTACTGTCATTTTCTCTCTGCCCATTCGCTTTCTTCTTATCTCTCTCTATATACACATCTCATCTCTACATCATATCTCTTTCTTCTCTACAATTAGTTTTCTCTCTTCCTTTGTACAAAGAGTGGACACAGATCTTAAATTTACATGTTTCTTCTAACCAGATGAGTTAGCAAGTTGTAACCAACTTCAGACTCAACTCCAAAATCCCAGGAAAGAAGATCTGATCATCACAGCGTGAGTAGGTGTCCATCCCCGTTCCTACTAGCCAGAACAGCAGAGTCACATGGGACAGACATGACAGCTAGCTCTGAATTCCAGTGGGTCAGCAACACAGTCCCAAGTTGTGATCCAGGAAGTTAATTCCAATGCACTCAAGATAATTAATTCTTACAAGTGTTTTTTGGATATACAGGGTTAGCATTGGTGGGGAACATTCTGGCCTCTAGGAATTAGCTGACTCCTGGGTAAGCTATCTTGCTGAGGCATTTCAGAGGTCTGATGGCTGTGAAGACCCCAGGTTTTCTGTACGGTGTCCTCTATGTTCCAGAATGAAGGAAACTCTCAAAGTATATATCCTCCAATGGAGTGACTTAAGGCCTATAGTAGATGTGTGTGAAGGTAGGTGTGGTCCACTTCCCTCTCTGTCCTCCATGCAGTGGTTGTCCTTTGCCCTCTGGGCACTCACTATACTGCAGAGGTTCTCAGTCTTCTGTGTGCACCAGAATCAACTGGAAAATCTGTTAAAATTCAGATTCCCAGGCCAGTCTCCAGCAATTTGACTTCAGTGATCTGGGGCAATATCTGGGAATCTTCATTTTAAACAATCACCTCAGGTGATTCTCTTATAGACACAAAGGCCTAGAGTCACACTTTGAGAAATTTGGCACTACTGACTTGAGGGCAACTTCCAGGGTCCTAATAACGCAACCAGCTCAAAGTCACTCATGAAAGCTATGTTTAACTCATTTTATATACCTACATATATCAACTCATTTCATTTTTGACTCAGATTTGCATTAACTACAAAGATGTCTCTTTTGGCATCATGTTTTATATATATTGTCCAATTTCGCTCCCAGCATTAAACTTGCTGCTTCTTAATTATTCTTGATGAACGCTTCTGTGTATTTTCTCAGTTTTTTCCTTTTGTAAAGGATTTACTGCTGGTGACACTTATTCATCTGGTGGCCTTACTGTTTATTTCATTTGGCTAGGCCAGTTGTGGAGGTAGGATAAAGAACGGTTTGCCTTTAATCATGAGAGACTCTTGAATACTGAAAACAAACTGAGGGCTGAAAGGGGAGGGGGGGAGGGGAAAGGGGGTGATGGGCATGGAGGAGGGCACTTGTGGGGATGAGCACTGGGGGTTTTATGGAAACCAACTTGACAATAAACTATAAAAAAAAAAAGAATGGTTTGCCTTTGACCTGTTACTTCTACTCTTTTTAGGTTAGAGGCAGGGTACAAAAACATGCAACAAATAAAAATGTTACACTGAGTATTAAACTGAGTTCCAAATTACCTCTTTATCCTAAAATAATAATAATAAAATCCCAGAATTGCCAGAACTAGTAGAAAACTTAGAATTTATCCAGTTCGACCCATAGTAAGTTGGCTTCAATAATATGAACTACTATTAAGTACCTATTATGTGCAGGGTATTCTAAGTGCTTTGCATGCATTATTTCAGGTAATCTTCATAACAACACTCAAGGAAGGGAACAACATTCCTAATGGAACCAGGGTTTAAAAACATCTCAATAGGCTTGATCCATAGGGTCAGTCCACAGTGGTAGCATATTTGACTGCATAGGGACAGTCAATTAATAGGGATTAATTATAAAGCCATTCACCTGGTCTCCAGGCCCAGCTGCACAAGTGTGGGATAGATCAGACTGGACTCCACAGCAGTTTATATGAGATGAAGCATGTGTTTTCACTGGCTATAAGTTAAACAGGACTCAATGTAACCACTGCCAGAAAAGTTAAGTGTTCGTACCTACATGAGTGGGAGATTTGTCCACTGGATTCTCTGCTGCTTTTACCTCACTGTTCTGCGGGGTTCATTCCAGGCTCTACAATTTATGAGAAATTTTGACCAACGAGGCCCCCAAAGGAGAAATACAGGATCTTGAAAGACCTTTCCTTTGAAGAAGATATAAAATAATGGAGGATATTCAAACCGACATGACATGAAAGCTGTTTTGAATACTTGAAGAGCTATGAGAGGAATTTGGGAACAGACTATGCGTGCTTCTGAGTCCAGCAAGAAGCACAATGAGTGAGCCTCACAAGGAGACAAATTTCAATATATGACAAGGAAGCCCTTTGCAGCAGTGAGGGCTGTCCAACACAGGATGGGCTGATGTGTGAGACAGGAGGCTCCCCATCCCTGGAAACATCCATGGGGAGGCTGAGGACCACTTGCCCTGAAGGTTTGAGAGGAGATGTATCCCTGGATGTGGGACTGTGTCCTGTGACCTCTCAGATCCCTTCCAACTTTGAGAAGTTCTTATTCTGGTACAGCAAACAGGTACTAAGTACTATGCAAGGTACTGTGCAAGAGACACTAAACCAGTCCTTTGAAGCATAAAAAAATAAACAGAACATGATTCTCGCCTTCAAATTACTTACCAACCTGTAGACAAAAAAGACAGGTTAAAAAATAAATACTCCCTTCCATAGGTGAGATTCAAGTCAATTTACATCTTTGCAGGTTCATTTATTGATGAAAGAATTGAGATTCGACAGACAGGATGAATATTGGACCAGGTGTTGGCACATGATAGAATGTAGATCCTCTTAAGGAGTGACATTGATATTTTATTAAAGTGGTATTTTATTAAGGAGTTTCAGGGATGATCAAACCCTGCCCCTGCCCCATGACCTCTCCATTGAAAAGATTCTAATAGTTATAGACAAAGGACAAAGTAAACCAAATAAAGGTAAAGAAACACTGCAATATCTATAGATTCATTCCCAAATTCCAGTGGCCTAGGCTGAGAGAAGTCCTTTCTCTAAGTTAAGGTGGCTTGAATGGTCTGGGGAAAACGTAGTCTGTGGGACCAGCTCTTCGTTCCTTCCACAAACCCAATCCTCAATCTGGCAACCATAATGGACAACAAGGGAAAGATAAGTCTCTGCTGCAGTTCCCACATGGACTCACGGACTTGGCCTCTGATGCTGCCTGCCTTGGGTTCTGAGCACGAGATCTGGCATTTGTGTGGGAAATGAGAAAGAAAGATGGTGGGGCTGCCCTGGAAGGAAGCAAAAGGAGAGAAGAGGAAATACCGCAAGTGTGTATGCTGAGTCTGTTCTCTTCAAGAGCTTCACCTGCTGGCAACTGGCCAATCCAAATCTAGACTCCTTCTTAGGGGAGAGAGTTTTCCTGGATCCCAAATCACAGAGAGGCCAAGAGGGGCTTTGACTGTCTCCTAGAGGTCAACATTGCTATTTTATATCACGAAGTTAGTAAGGCCCGTTTCTATGTTACCGTATGGGACTATTTGGCGAGTTCATCACATCTTTTTAAGGACTATGAGCTCTTTGAAGAGATGTTGCCAGTCTATGGCTTAAGACTGGACATAAGCTGGAATCTGAAAGAATAATTTTTTAAATATGTAGACAAGAATTTACTGAACATAAAGTATATAATAGGCATCTGTTAGCACCTACTAATATATTTTAAAATGTATTTCCATAATAACCCTGTGATTTAGGGATTATTACTGCAATAATAACAGGTTTTGCTTTCTATCACATTTACATCTTTTCATTCTGTGGCAAACTATTCAAGCAAAGACCTCTGACAGTGTAGCTTTTAGTAATCTGAAGTGTGTTTATGTTTCACAGGTGTGTTTGATCTACACATATTTTGTGTATCTCTTTGCCAATACCCAGCCCTGGGTAATTCCTTACGTCTGTTTATTCCTTATGTCTGCCACTCCCAGGCTGCTCAGAATTTCTGTGAGTAACCACAAAGCCATAATCCCAGGGTCCACTTGAAGCATGCAATCTCTCCTGGGCTGGACTCTTACTGCTCTTCACACGATTACTTTACTCACTGCTTTTTGACTCCCTGACACACCCCTCAAAGGATCTATTCCAATTTTCTCCACATTTCTTAAGACACCCCATACCCAATTCCAACCCACTCCTTTTTCAGGACCACTTCATTCTTAGTGGATGGCCATTCTACTAGAATATGGCTCCCCTATTCCTTCAAATGGATGCTCCCCTGACTTCATGCCATAGAGACTTGATCACCATGGCAACCACTGCCGGCTTTGGTTCATTTCCTCAGAAACCCCAACTGGCAGAGATGGTTGAATCAGGGAACTTCTGCAGGGATACGCTGGGAGTACTTGGTACTGGGGGCTGAAATCTTAAAGGCAGCTCTAAATTTAAATAGCCAGAAAGAGACAGATTCCATGAGCACAAAGGAGACGCTAAAGGAGGTCTTGAAACAGCTATCTCTTGTCCTGCCAGTCTCTTGAGGGAAGTTGCAGGTTCTTTTCTTTTTTTTTTTATTCTTTTTTTAAAATTTTTTAAAATACTTATTTATTTTTGAGAGAGAGAGACAGACAGACAGAGCATGAGCAGGGGAGGAATAGAGAGAGAGGGTGCCACAGAATCTGAAGCAGGCTCCAGGCTCTGAGCTGTCAGCACAGAGTCTGATGCGGGGCTTGAACCCACGAACTGTGAGATCATGACCCGGGCCGAAGTCGGATGCTTAACCGACTGAGCCACCCAGGCGCCCTGGGAAGTTACAGGTTCTATGAAAAACATAAAGGTAGAGGTCAGCTGGAATTTGAGAACCTAATATCATATATTATTATGCCTTGTTTCATTCACTGCCTTGAATACCCAGTAAGGGTGCAACCTTTGAAGGAAGAAAATATCTTACATTTTTTCTCCCTCAACTCTAATTTCAAAATTGACTTATGGAGTTATGGGGATGGAGTCCGATACTTTGAGCCTATTTAGCAGGCATTTGTTACTGGCCTCTTTGGGTCAGTCACTGTGCGAGGTGATGGGGAAGAATGAGTACAATACAGAACTTATCCTAACAGAAGATACATACACCATTGGGGAAAACAAGAAAGTGTTGGATTAGACTTAGTCTCCTCTAGGTGCATTCCTATCACAAAGCACAAGCTTTCACAAGTCTACATGGGATCTCCATGAATGTGGCGGGGAGCAGGGGCGGGGGGGGGGCTGTCCAGTAAAGAAACCACTCATCCTTCACAGCACAACCAAGTTATCAAAGCAATTTATTCTCTTTTGAGTCAGTTCACTGTGAGGTATCCTGTAAGTTCCCTATCAGGGACTCACCCTTCACAGTTCTTGGGTGTGTGAATTGTTTCTCTTCATCGCCCTCCTCCTTACTTACACGATTGAAAAAGAAGCTCTCTCTTAACCAAAATTTGAAGACAAGTTTGGGTCACACAACAAAAACTATAATAAAATATGGTCATGCTATAACCCATGTAGGACAAAGTAGAGTGGGAACATAGAAAAGGGAGTGATGTATTTTGTCCTGGAGACGTGGGAGATGAAAGGCTAGCAAAAGCTTCATAGAAGAGAAAATATTTGAGCTATACTTTGTCCTCCTCCTTTATTCCTAGGTGGTATTTTTTATTTTTATTTTAATGCTTATTTATTTTTGAGAAAGAAACAGAGCGTGAATGAGGGAGGAGCAGAGAGAGAGACACAGAATCCAAAGCAGGCTCTAGGCTCCTAGCTGTCAGCACAGAGCTGGACACGGGGCTCGAACTCAAGAACCGTGAGATCATGACCCGAGATGAAGTCAGACACTCAACCGACTGAGCCACCCGGGTGCCCCTCCTAGGTGGTATTTTAAATTATGGTCTCCTTTTTGGGAAAATAAAAATGTCACTTCAGGGGCACCTGGGTGGCTACTCAGGTAAGCGTCCAGCTTTGGCTCAGGTCATCATCTCGTGGTTCGTGAGCTTGGGCCCCACGTTGGGCTCTGTGCTGACAGCTCAGAGCCTGGAGCCTGCTTCGGATTCTGTGTCTCCCTTTCTCTCTGCCCCTTCCCCACTCATGCTCTGTCTCTCTCGCTCTCAAAAATTTAAATAAATAAATAAATATATGTGTGTGTGTGTGTGTATATATATATATATGTCACTTCATATCCCAAGAGAAACACATATTCATATAAATTAGAAAACCCCATAACAGTTCAGAACCCAGTCCTCCACTGTGTATGGGAAGGTGGCCATGAAGCTTAAGAAGACACTGACAGTAATTCTGAGTACAGAAGGTTTAGAAGCTAAGTGATAATGCTAAGTATTTGTTACAATCAGAGCTTTAAAAAAACCCTCAAAACAACAGTAAATGAGAATGGGAAAATTGGAAGAGAAGACAAACTATTCAGAAAACTAGTTCCATTATAATTCTTCACAGCCTCAGTGTAGACTTGCCACAGGGCCTTTGCTATGTTATGGACTTGGGTGTTTTTATCAAGGACGGTGTGGAATTGTTCCCTCTCTATCCCACAAGGCAGCAGTTACTAATTCACGCTCTATATCCCTTAAGCTTGCATGACTTAATTTCTTTCTCCCATTAAATTAGAATAAAAAATCTCTTCGTTTCCTCAAAAAGTGTTTTGGAAAGACCAAGAAAACCATCAAATCTTAAGAGTGTTAGAAACCTTGGGGACACACATAACATTCAAATACTCGAGATGACGTCTAATATCATTTTTTAATGTCTTTCGTTATTTTATCATGTCCTGAAATCCCATAAAAGCATAACAGAAATGGGCTTGGGTATTTTACGAAATTGAAATGTGTAAGGGAGGAGGAGAAAAAATGACAGTTTACTTGATTTTTATTATTGTTCATTCCAAATTCCAGGAAAAAGTAAATGATTAGTTAAGACAATTAGGTGATTCTATATAGGAAGCCAAGACAAGGTGTTCAAAACTTTACAGGGCTGAGGAAAGCAGAAAAAATCCACAGTCAAAATCTCCTGTTTCTCACTGGCCGCACTTTCCGTGCCACACCCAAAACGTTTCAGGTCTCCACCTGTCATACTTAGAATCATCAACATTACTGAAAGCATTTTAAAGGTATTATTTTAGCTAGTTTCCTAATTAGCCATGGGGCCACAGCTCTAGAGAACTGGAAAGGGATGGGCATCAGGAACCCCTCCTTGATGACAGGAAACCAAGTGACAGATGAGAGGTGATTTGTCCCAAGACATCAAAGTCAGGTTGGAAATGACGGCTAGGTTCAGATTTGATTCAGCCTGAATACAGAAAAACGCCACCTCATTCACTGACACCAAAATACTCGCTTTCACCTACAAAATGACTTTCTCTGGCATGATTTTTTCCCCTCCGTTCAGCCTCCGAGATAATACTAATGATTACCAGCGATGGTAGTGAAAGCCAAGCTTAATCACCATAATTGACAATTAAGTTGGGTAACAACACAGAGACAGGTGATTTCACACAAGGCTAATGAAAATGGGCTATTAAAATCCACACACGTTTGGCAGCAATTATGAGCTCCTGGAGCCATTCGCTTTGAAATGTGCACATTTCACAGGCGGCCGCCTGCCAACGAGACAACTCTGAGCAGGTCCAAGAAAGAAGGAGAAAGACAGAGTCACCGGAGATTTCTGTAGGTGCGATCTCCTTTCCGTGGCTTGCTGGCCGCTATTGTTACATGCCTGATATTTTTGCTTCTGATATTTTAAAGCCAAAGAAAGATGAAGAGTTCACAGCTTCGGGGAATGATGCTCCATTTCCCTACAAAACCAGCATTGGATGGGCAGAGGACAAGGAAGTGGGTACTAACAAATGCATGGGGGCAGAGTGGTGGAGACTCACGGAGTAAGGGCAGGCCCTGTGGGAGAGAGCTGGATTTCCTGTCTCCAGGGCACCAGAGGCTCTTATCTTCACAGTTTTGTCAAAACACAAAATAGAGGTAATAATCCCTGCTTCCCAAGGATGATAGAAAATAGTTAAATAGTTAAAGGTATTTGGGGGGGACCTCGGTGGCTCAGTTAAGCGTCTGACTCTTCATTTCCGCTCAGGTCACAGTTTATGAGTTCAAGCCCCGCATCGGGCTCTGTGCTGACAGTGTGGACCCTGCTTGGGATTCTGTCTCTCCCTCTCTCTGCCCCTCTCTGTCCCTGCTCGCTCTTGATTTCTCCCCAAAATAAATAAATTCCCCATTTGACAATTCCAAAATCCATGTCATACCTGAATCTAGCTATGAGGTATGTTTGTCTCTTCAGATTGTTTTTAATTGTGTGTGTGTGTGTGTGTGTGTGTGTGTGTTTTAGTGTGCCTTCTAATTTTTGTTGAAAGTCAGACCTATGTATGGGTGTAGGAACTGAGGTAAAAGGCCTTTAGTGTGATGTTATATGTTATTCCGGCTAGGATTTGGGCTTCCTAATGTTTGCTGCCATTACAGGTGCCAAAAGGTTCAGATCCCACTCTCCTTGTTTTTGTCTCCTTCAATATTGACTGTGCCTTGTAGCTCCTTCAAGTATAATCTACTGTTATTATTCTGAAGGCTTATTAATGTGATGGTAATGTGTGGGGGAGGAGAAACATTCTATAAACTTGTGATTAAATCTCAGCCTTCTAGTGCACCAGTATTTCTAGACTGTAATGCCCACAACTGCTTTTTAGCTTCCCCATAGGCAGTAGAGGAAGGCTAAGGATGGCTGGAGTTGCATGGTTGTCCTTTTCTGTAGATGGGATAAGCGTCTGATAAAGTGTTTGTCCTAGGAGAGCAGGCCTTTATTATAGTGAATGCTCAGGGCATATTCCAAATGGTTATTCTTCCCCTTCCCCTGCCAGAGCTTTGAGGAAATATTTTTCCTTGGCTTTTCATTATGAAAACCTAGTGGAGTTTTTGGAGGATTGTGACCCATGGAAAAGTGGAGAGGCACCTTTAAGACTGTGGCCCCAGGAGTTTCTGCTTCTCGTACTAAATCACACTCAGCCTCCACCGATTCATCAAAATAACCATTGAGTGTGTGTCCCTCTGATCCGATGGGGACCCCCAAATGTGGTGCAGTGAAAGGATTCACCTGGGGCAAAACAAAGGTGCTAGAAGTTCACTGAATATGCCAGAAAGGAGCGGCAGGCAGGACAGCAGAGGGAAAACTGTCTACAATGAGGCAATGGGTATTTAAGGGGATGTATGGAATTCTCCCTTTTTTGGTAGCTGTGCTTGGTTGTAAGTAGCCCATTGGTCAGTTAGGGCCTCTGGATATTTTGAGGTGAGTCACCTGATGAGCTTGTCAGGTGGTTGCTGTGGGCCCTTTCGCCTTGCTCAAGTTTCCACTGCTCAAGCCTGTTGCCTAGAAGAAGCCTGAACAGTTTTGATCCTTAAATCTTTAAGATTGCTGAGAGTGGAAGGTCTTATCTTCTGTAACTTCTTCTCGCTGAATAGTGGTGTAGAGATGTCCCTACCTATGGGTCAAAATTGGTCAGTTGGGGAACTTGTATGGAGGAACTACAAAAGGCAAGGGCCGCTGAATCCAAGGTAGACCACACAGATGAATTTTCCCTGAGTAGAAAGGATCATCTGTTGGCTTGAGGTTACGGCAGTGAAGGAGTCTCGCCACCAGGTGGAGAAACATGGGGAAAAAAACAGGAAAACATCATTAGAATAACAAAAAGAAAAAGAAGCCCAAGTAAGAGTCTGTTGATAGTTGACAAAAATCCTCCTCCAGTCCCTGAGTTTAACCAACCACTGAAGGAAAGAGAGGGATACTTTAAAGCACCAATTTGAGTGTTTAGGTCTTTTAGTAACCCTGTCACATTTTTCTGGTAATCTGGAGTATATACATAACATTCTGTTTTAATAAAGTGTAGTTTATTCCTTGAGCTGAAGCCGAGGGCCATTTGGTTTTGGAGAGCTACCTTTTGAACTTGTGGCTGACGACAAGTTGGGTTTGGTTAAAGGTGGCTGCTGTATGCTTGCCAAAGCCTCTATTTGCAATTTTACATCAATAGAGGTGGCTCCTCAAACAAATATGGCTAAGGGATAAAACCAACAAGAAGCTCTTTGAGCCCAAGTGTCCATGGACTAATGAATAGATAAAGAAGATATGGTATATATACACAATGGAATATTAGTCATCAAAAAGAACAAAATCTTGCCATTTGCAACAACATGGATGAAGCTAGAGTATATTATGCTAAGCAAAATAAGTCAGTCAAAAAATGACCAACACCTTATGATTTCACTCAGATGTGGAATTTAGGAAACACAACAGATGAACATATGGGAAGTGAAAAAAAAGAGGGAAGTAAACCATAAGAGACTCTTAACTATATAGAACAAACTGAGGGCTAATGGAGGGAGGTGGGTGGGGGATTGGCTAAATGGATGATAAGTATTAAGGAAGGCACTGGTTATGATGAACACTGGGTGTTATAGGTAAGTGGTGAATCACTAAATTCTACTCCTGAAACCAATATTAGACTGTATATTAACTAACTAGAATTTAAATAAAAAATTGGGGGGGAAGAAGCCCCTTTTGATGTTTAGCCTTAACAATATACTAATTATATTATGAGGAATCACTGGCAAGTAGGAGAAGGCTTGTTTGGGAATATGGGTATCACCAAGTGCAGCATCCGATCCAATCATAAGGAAAGTGGGGCCATCCATTATCTCCACAAGTACATAGTTAACTCCACGGAGTGGGGTACACTTTGGTTTTTAAGGAGCGATTTTGTCATTCCAGCCACACAGAATCAGTCAAGGTGCTAGCTGAATTATATAATTGTTGAAAAGTCCACCCCATTTTCCAGCTGTTCATAATCATATGCCCATGGGGCCACGTTATTATCTATCTACACAGAATAACAAGCATGGAGACCCTCTGCACATGAGCTATTGTGGCAATTTTTCTGAAGTTTACCTCCAGTTGTGTACCTTAGGCACACAACAAACATTCAAAGACAATAGGAACTAGAATTTAACATCCACAAAGGCGTGTTATGGAAACATAATTCTTCTCTCTAAAATCACCTTTATTTCCAGAGATAGCCAAATCAAGACAAATTCTCTTGAAAAACAAGCTCAATATTTAACAGACTTGGCCTAATTATTTACATAAGCTCAGCAAGAATAGTGATTGATCATACAGATCTTTTAAAATCTGCTTTGCTGGACTTTTATAAGAAGTCTTGATGGAATTTTTTAAAATGTTTACTTATTAATTTTGAGAGAGAGAGAGAGAGAGAGAGAATGAGCACATGTGAGGGATGGGCAGAGAGAGAGAGAGAGAGAGAGAGAGAGAGAGAGAGAGAATCCCAAGCAGGCTTCTGGCTGTAAGCAATAAGCCCATCGCAGGGCTCAATCCCATGAACCTTGAGATCATGACCTGAGTTGAAATCAAGAATCAGATGCTTAACTGACTGAGTCACCCAGGTGCCCCTTGATTGAACTTTTGGTAGCCTCTCTAGGCCAGAATCCAAGCCAAATGCTTGCCATCAGATACACCTGTAATACCTGTAGATTTGGGCAAATTCCTCTTCTCCAGGCCCCCTATCCTGAGGCTCCTACACCTGTCAGGAAGTGACATTCTTTACTCACTGGGAAGGCTGCTGGGAACTTGGTAAGCAATGTGTCAGGCCAATATTTCCAAAGGGCTTCAATGGCTTCAAGTTTCATAAAGTCAACTTCAATTCCTTTTTTTTTAAATATAGTGTAATAATGATTTCAGGAATAGAATTTAGTGATTCATCACTTACATATAACACCCAGTGCTCATCCCAACAAGTGTCCTCCTCAATGCCCTTTGCCTATTTAGCCCATCCCCCCACCCAACACCTCTCCAGCAGCCCTCGGTTTGTTCTCTGTATTTAAGAGTCTCTTATGGTTGATCTCCCTCTCTGTTTTTATATTACTTTTGCTTCCCTTCCTCTCCATTATGTTCATCTGTTTTGTATCTTAAATTCCACACATGAGTGAAGTCATATGATATTTGTCTTTCACTGATTCCATTTAGCGTAATGCAGTCTAGTTCCATCCACGTTGTTGCAAAAGGCAAGATTTCATTCTTTTTGATCACTGAGTAATATATCACATCTTCTTTACCCATTCCAGTCAATGGACATTTGGGCTCTTTCCATACTTTGGCTGTTGTCGATAGTGCTGCAAGAAACATTGGGGTGCATGTACCCCTTCAAAACAGCACTCCTGTATCCTTTGGATAAACACCTAGTAGTGCAATTGCTAGGTCATAGGGTAGTTCTATATTTAATTTTTTGAGAAACCTTCACACTGTTTTCCAGAGTGGCTGCATCAGTTTGCTCTCCTGCCAGAAGTGCAAAAGGGTTCCTCTTGCTCCGCATCCTCCCTGACATCTGCTAACATTAACGACTCATCTGAGTCGTTAATGTTAGCCATCCTGACAGGTGTGAGGTGGTATCTCAGTGTGGTTTGTATTTCCCTGATGATGAGTGATGTTGAGCATCTTCTCATGTACTTGTTAGCCATCTCGATGTCTTACTTGGAGAAGTGTCTATGCATGTCTACTGCGCATTTCTTCACTGGATTATTTGTTTTTTAGGTGCTGATTTTGATAATTTCTTTAAGGATTTTGGATACTACTTTGTCTGATAAGTCATTTGCAAATATCTTCTCCCTTCTGTAAGTTGCCTTCAGTTTTGCTGATTGTATTCTTTGTGTCGAGAAGCTTTTTATCTTGATGAGGTCCCAATAGTTCATTTTTGCTTTTATTTCCCTTACCTCCAGAGACATGTCAAGTAAGAAGTTGCTGTGGCCGAGGCCAAAGAACTTGTTGCCTGTATTCTCCTCTAGGATTTTGATGGCTTTCCGTCTTACATTTAGGTCTTTCTAAAGAGCTTACTTTTGTGTATGATGTAAGAAAGTGGTCCGGGATCATTCTTCTGCCTGTTGCTGTCCAGTTTTCCCAACACCATTTGCAGAAAAGACTGTCTTTTTTCCAATGGATATTCATTACTGCTTTGTCAAAGATTAGTTGTCCATATGTTTGTGGGTCCATTTCTGGGTTCTCTATTCTGTTCCACTGATCTATGTGTCTGTTTTTAGGCTAGTACCATACTGTCTTGATGATTACAGCTTTGCAGTACAGCTTGGAGTCTGGGGATTGTGATGCCTCCCGCTTTGGTTTTCTTTTTCAAGATTGCTTTGACTATTCATGGTCTTTTGCGGTTCCATACAAATTTTACGATTATTTGTTCTAGCTCTGTGAAGAATGCTGGTGTTATTTTGATAGGGATTGCATTGAATATGTAGGTTGCTTTGGGTAATATTGACATTTTAACAATATTTTTTCTTCCTATCCATGAGCATGGAATGTTTTTCCGTGTGTGTGTGTGTGTGTGTGTGTGTGTGTGTTCTTCAATGTCTTTCATAAGCTTTCTATAGTTTTCAGTGTATAGATTTTTCACTCTTTGGTTAGGTTTATTCCTAGGTGTTTTATGGGTTTTGGTGCAATCTTAAATGGGATTGATTCCTTGATTTCTCTTCCTGCTGCCTTATTAATGGTGTAAAGAAATGCAACCCATTTCTATATGTTGATTTTTATACCCTGCGACTTTGCTGAATTCATATATAAGTTCTAGCAGCTCTTTGGGGGAGTCTTTTGGGTTTTCCACATAGAACATCATGTCATCTGTGAAAAGTAAAAGTTTGACTTCCTCCTCGCCACTTTGGATGCTTTTATTTCTTTGTGTTGTCTGATTGCTGAAGGTAAGAATTCCAACACCATGTTGAATAACAGTGGTGAGAGTGGACATCCTTCTCATGTTCCTGACCTTAGGGGGAAATTGGTGGGTCTTTCGTATATGGCTTTTATAATCTTGGGGTATGACCCTTCTATCCCTACTTTCTCAAGGGTTTTTATCAAGAAAGAATGCTGTATTTTGTCAAATGCCTTCTCTGCATCTATTGAGAGGATCATGTGGTTCTTATCATTTCTTTTATTAATGTGATGTATCACAATGATTGATTTGTGGATATTGAACCCAATATTTGTGGAGCCCTGCATCCCAGGAATAAAATCCCACTTGATGTAGTGAATAACGCTTTTAATGTATTGTTGGATTCGGTTGGCTAGTATCTTGTTGATAATTTTTGCATCCATGTTCATCAGAGAGATTGGTCTCTAATTCTCCTTTTTAGTGGGGTCTTTGTCTGGTTTTGGACTCAAGGTAATGATAGCCTCATAGAATTAGTTTGGAAGTTTTCCTTCCATTTCTATTTTTTGGAAAAGCTTCAAAAGAATATGTGTTAATTCTTCTCTAAATATTTGGTAGAATTCCCCTGGAAAGCCATTTGGCCCTGGACACTTATTTTTGGGGAGATTTTTGATCACTAATTCAATTTCTTTACTGGTTATGGGTCTGTTCAAATTTTCTACTTCTTTCTGTTTCAGTTTTGGTAGTTTATATGTTTCTAGGAATTTGTCCATTTCTTCCAGACTGCCTCATTTGTTGGCATATAATTGTTCATAATATTCTCTAATTATTGTTTGTATTTTTGTGGTGTTGGTTATGATCTCTCCTCTTTCATTTGTGATTTTATTTATTTGGGTTCCTTACTTTTTCTTTTTGATCAGTCTGGCTAGGGGTTTATCAGTTTTGTTGTTCTTTCAAATAACCACTTCCTGGTTTCATTGATCTCTTCTACTGGGTTGTTTTTTTTTTTTTTTCCGGTATCATTGATTTCTACTCTAATCTTTATTATTTCCCTTCTTTTCCAGCTCTTTTAGGTATAAGTTTGGCTTGTATATTTGAGACCTTTCTTCTTTCTTTAGGAAGGCCTGGATTGCTATATACTTCTCTTTTATGACCACCTTTGCTGCATCCCAGAGGTTTTGAGCTGTTGTGTTTTCATTTTCATTGGCTTCCAGGTGCTTTTTAATTTCCTCTTTAATTTCTCATTTAACCCATTCATTCTTTAGTAGGATGTTCTTTAATCTCCAAGTATTCATGGTCTTTTCAAATCTTTTCTTGTGATTGATTTTGAGTTTCATAGTGTTGTGGTCTGAAAATATGCAAGGTATGATCTCTATCTTTTTGTACTTGTTGAGGGCTGATTTGTGTCCCAGTATATGATCTGTTCTGGAGAATGTTCCATGTGTACTAGAGAAGAATGTGTATTCCACCAATTTAGGATGAAATATTCTGAGTATATCTGCTAAGTCCATCCGATCTAGTGTGTCATTCAAAGCCATGTTTTCCTTGTTGATTTTCTGCCTAGATGATCTGTCTATTGCTGTAAGTGGGGTGTTGAAGCCCCATACTATTATGGTATTTTATCAAGGAGTTGCTTTATGTTAGTAATTAATTGATTTATATATCTGGGTTCTTCATATTGGGGGCATAAATATTTACAATTAGATCTTCTTGGTGGATAGACCTCTTAAGTATGATATAATGCCCTTCTTTATCTCTTGTTACAGTCTTTCTTCCAAGATCTAGTTTGTCTGATGTAAGTATGGCTACTCCAGCTTTCTTTTGATGGCCATTAGCATGATAGATGATTCTCCATCCCCTTACTTTCAATCTGCAAGTGTCTATATGTCTCAAAGAGTCTCTTGTAAGCAACATATAGATCAGTCTTGTTTTCTTATCCATTCTGTTTACCCTATGTCTTTTGGTTGGAGAGTTTAGTTCATTGACATTTAGAGTGAATACTGAAAGATATTAATTTAGTGCTATTGTGTTGCCTGTAGATTTGGAGTTTCTACCAGTGATGCTCTCTGGTCCTTTCTAGTCTTTGTTGCTGTTGGCCTTTTTTGTTTTGTTTCATCTTTTCTCCCCTCAGAGAATCCCCCTGAAAATTTCTTGCATGGTTGGTTTAGTGGTCACAAACTCCTTTAGTTTTTTTGGGAAACTTTTTATCTCTCTTTCTATTTTGAAATTTTTTAATGTTTTTTATTTATTTTTGAGAGAGGGAGAGAGACAGCGTGAGCAGGGGAAGGTCAGAGAGAGAGGGAGACACAGAATCCGAAGACAGGCGACAGGCTCTGAGCTAGCTGTCAGCACAGAGCCTGACATGGGGCTCAAACCCACAAACTGTGAGATCATGACCTGAGCTGAAGTCGGATGCTTAACCGACTGAGCCACCCAGGCGCCCCTCTCTCCTTCTATTTTGAATGACAGCCTTGCTGGATAAAGAATTCTTGGCTGCATATTTTTCCAATTCAGCACATTGAATAAATACTGCCTCAACTTTCTGGCCTGCCAAGTTTCTGTGGACAGGTCTGCTGCGAACCTTATCTGTCTTCCCTTATAGGTTAAGAACTTTTTTCCCATGCTGCTTTCACAATTCTTTCTTTGTCTGTATATTTCGTGAATTTGACTATGATATACCTTGTTGATGGTCGGTTTTTGTTGAATCTAATGGGAGTTCTCTGTGCTTCTTGGATTTTGATGTCCATGTCCTTCCCCAGATCAGGGAAGTTTTCTGCTATAATTTGTTCACATATATCTTTCCCATTTTTCTCTCTCATCTTCTGGGATTCCTATGATTTGGAGGTTATTCCTTTTTAATAAGTCTTTGGGTTCTCTAATTCTTGTATCATGCTCTTTTGCCTTTATTTCCCTCTTTTTTCTGCTTCATTATTCCCCATAATTTTGTCTTCTATATTGCTGATTCACTGCTCTACTTTGTCCTATGTGCTGTCATAGCATCCGTTTGAGATTGCATATCAGTTATAGCATTTTTAATTTGTTCTGACTAGATTTTACTTCTTTTATCTCCACAGAAAGGGATTCTATGCTTTTTTCAACCCCAGATAGTATTCTTATTATTGTGGTTCTAAGTTCTAGTTCAGACATCTTGCTTATATCTGTGTTGATTAAACCCCAGCTGTCATTTCTTCCTGTTCTTTCTTTTCGGGTGAATTCCTTCATTTTGTCATTTTGGAGGAAGAAAAATATTAATAAATAAATATTATTTATTAATAAAATTAAAAATTAAAATTAAAAAATTAAAAACAACCCAAAAATCAAAGGAAGCTAGACCCTAGGTGTGTTTTGGTCTGCTTGTTGAAAGAAGCTTGATAGAATAGAGGGGGGACAGGGAAAGAAAGGAAAGAAAAGGAAAAAAATGGTATAAAAATTTTTTAAAAATTAAAAAAGATATATAATAAAATAGACTAAAATGAAATAAAATGAAGTAGAATAAAAATATTTTTAATAAAAAATATATAAATTTTTTATTAAAAATAATTTTTTCTTTCTGTATCCAAGGAAAAGGAAAAAAAGGAAAATAATAATTTAAACAAAGACAGAAGCAAACAAACAGACCAAAACGAATAGATGAACCAGCAAACAAAATGAAACCTGAATGAAGTTACATTCAGTTTCCCATAGAACTCAAATATGAAGCCCTCTGTAGTCCATACACTAAGCAGGTGTAAAGACTTGTGCCGGTTTTCTAGGGGATGTACTTGGAGGGCGCAGTTTGGCGGGACTTGGTGTAATGGCTCAGTTCTCCACTGGGTGACTCTGCTTAGCTTACTGGGGAGGAACAGTGTAGCACACATGCGTGTGTGCATACATGTACGTGTGCAGGAGAGGTGGAAATGGCTTCACCCAGCTCCCTAGCCTGTGGCACAAGAACGTCACGCTCTCACCAACCCATGATCAAGCATCCCTCCTTTGTCTCAGGCCTCCCTCCACTTCCCACCTCAGCCCTGTCTGTGTCCAAGTTGTCCACCTGCCAGGTGGCACCTCCCTTTACAGTTTTATCTAGATGAAGTTGTGTTTCAAAATCCCTAACTTCAGAGACCTCTGCAGCTTGGACCTGCATCAACTCTCTGGGGAAAGGTCTCAATGAGCAATGATTGGGTGCTGTGCCCCAGAAAATGTTCATGTGATTGCACAATGGCAGTTTCAGAGATTGTGGCAAATCACAAAACACAGCCGGCTCCAGGTTTCACTGCACTCTGGCATCTTTGTCCCAATACCAGCAAATGTGGCTGCTCTTTGGGGTCCACTGGGACTTTTGCCTGTGAGGAGGCTGTATGGCCTCTACCAAATGCTCTCCAAGCAGGGGAACTGCTTCTCCCTGTGTGGCACATGGACCCCCAGACCCCACTGCCTGCTCCTGGGGATTCACCCTATTTCCCCACCAGTGCACCACCAGGCACCAAGCTCCAGAATTTCAGACTCTGCTCCACTGTTTATAGAATCCTAATGGTATTGAAACCTTCTCCTTTCTCCCTAACAATGGTGTTAGGGAACAGATTTCTTGTTCAGTCCCCTGCAGGTATTCTCATTCTTTCTCTCTCGCTCCAGCTACTTTCGGGGAAGTGCTTTTCTTGCATGACCCTATTTGCCACACTCTTCTCCCCCCGCCCCTTGCTCTTCCTCTGTCTTCTCTCCACAAAAACAGCTCCCTTCTGCACCTCTCTTCACCACATACCTGTGGGGTTCTGTGGCTCAAGTTATTCAGATTGTGTGTTAATCTTCAGGTCAATTTCCTAGGTGTGCAAAATGGTTTAGTGCTAATCTAGCTGCATTTCAGGGACAAGAAAAGCTGAGAGTCTCTACGCTGCTCTGCCATCTTCCCCAATTTTCCTCAACCTCAATTCCTTAAAGCTGTCTGATCACATCTGAGTCTCTGCATGTCTCTCCAGTCAAACCCTTGACAAAATAACCAATGTTTCAATGGAGTTCTGTTACAAGGAAAACAGATTCTTTTTTTTCCTTTTTTAAATATAATTTATTGTCAAGTTGGCTAACATGCAGTGTATACAGTGTGTCTGGATTTCAGGGTTAGATTTCCATGATTCTTCACTTACATACAACACCCAGTGCTCATCCCAACAAGTGCTCTCCCCATTGCCCATCACCCATTTTCCCTGCTCCCCCACAGCCCCCCATTAACTCTCAGTTTGTTCTCTGTATTTAAGAGGCTCTTATGGTTTGCCTCCCTCCCTCTCTGTTTGTAACTATTTTTTCCCCTTCCCTTCCCCCATGGTCTTCTGTTTTTGTGGGGAGATACTTAGTGACCATCCTTTTCAAACTTTCAACAACTAGTTCTAGCATCCACTGATGATTTTTGTTTGATTCAATTATTTCTATGATTTTTACAAAATTGTTATTTTTTTATCTCTATTATTCCTTTTACATTTTACTGGTAGTTTGTTTCTTAGTTTATTATCATTAGTATGAAATTTAGATTGCTTATTTTATTTAACGAGTTTTAATCAATTATATTTATTCATTTGTATGCTCTTTATTTTCTAAATTGAGACATAGTGACATAAATTACATTCATTTTATATGTACACATGTTTTCATATATGTACATATTGTAAAATGATTACCAGAATAAGTTTAGTTAACATCCACCACCAAACATGGTTCCAATTCTTTTCTTTTGAAGAGAAATTTTAAATTGAAGTATAATTGACATGTATATCCTATTAGTTTCAGGTGTATATCATAGTGATTTGTTATTTTTATACATTACAAAATGATCCCCATGATTAGTATAGTTACCATACAAAAGTTATTACCATACATCCATCACCAGACAAAAGCTTTTACAACATTATTGACTCTATTCCCCATGCTGTACATTATATCTTCATGATGTATTTATTCTATAACAGGAAGTTTGTACTTCTTATTCCCCTTCACCTATTTCACTTGCCCTAAACAGTTTGGTAACCAATAGTCTGTTTCCTGTATATGTGAGTCTTTTTCTGTTTTGTTTGTTCTTTGTTTTTTAAAAAAAAATATATGTATTCTATTTTTAAGTAACCTCTACACCCAATGTGAGGCTCAGACTTAACAACCCCGAGATCAGGAGTCACATGCTCTACTGACTGAGCCAGGCAGGCATCCCTGTTCTTTGTTTTTTGTTTGTTTTGTTTTAGATTTTACATAGAAGTAAAATCATACGGTATTTGTCTTTTTCTGTCTTACTTATTTCACTTATTATAATACCCACTAGATTCATCCCCGATGCTGCAAGTGGCAATGTTTCATTCTTTTTTGTGATTGAGTAATATTCCATCACTCATACATACACACACACACACACACCCCTCACATCTTCTTTATCCACTCATCTATTGATGAACACTTAGGTTGCTCCCACATCTTGGCTATTGTAAAATAATGCTACAATGAACATAGGGTGTGCACATAGCTCTTTGAATTGGTATTTTTGTATTCTTCAGATAAATGCCCAGAAGTAGAATTGCTGGATCGTATAGTATTTCTCTTTGTAATATTTGGAGGAATCTCCAAACTGTTTTCCATAGTGACTGCACCAATTTTCATTCCCACCAATAGACTACAAGGGTTCCTTTCTCCATATCCTTACCAACACTTATTTTTTTTGTCTTTTTGATAACAGCCAATATGACAGGTGGGAGGTAATATTTGACTGGATTTCCCTGATGATTAGTGATGGTGAGTACCTTTCCATGTGTCTGTTGACCATCTGTGTGTCTTCTTTGGAAAAATGTCTATTCAAGTCCTCTGCCCAATTTTTAATTGAGTTATTTGTTTTTTTATATTAAGTTGTGTAAGTTCTTTATATTAACCCCTTATCAAATGTATGAATTGCAAATATCTTCTCCCATTTAGTAAGTGCTTTTTGTTTTCATGATGGTTACGAAATCTTTTTAGTTCAATGTAATCCTGCTTGTTTTAGCTTTTTCGTCCTTGCCTAAGAAGACTGGTCCAAAAAATATTGCTAAGACTGAAGTCAAAGAGCTTACTGCTGTGCTTTCTTCTAGGAGTTGAATGATTTGTGTCTTTTTTTTTTTTATAGTCTATTGTCAAGTTGGTTTCCATATAACACCCAGTGCTCTTCCGCACAAGTGCCCTTCTCCATGACCATCACCCCCTTCCCCTTTGCCCCTCCCCCTTCCGCCCTCAGTTTGTTTTCAATATTCAAGAGTCTCTCATGATTTGCCTCCCTCACTCTTCCTAACTTTTTTTCCCCCTTCCCCTCCCCATGGTCCTCTGTTAGGTTTCTCCTGTTAGACCTATGAGCGAAAACATATAGTATCTGTCCTTCTCTGCCTGACTTATTTCACTAAGCATGACACCCTCGAGGTCCATCCATGTTGCTACGAATGGCCAGATTTCATTCTTTCTCATGCCATATAGTATATCACTGTATATATAAACCACATCTTCTTGATCCATTCATAAGTTGATGGAAATTTGGGCTCTTTCCATTATTTGCCTATTGTTGAAAGTGTCACTGTGAACATTGGGGTACATGTGCCCCTATGCATCAGCACTCCTGTATCCTGTGGATAAATCCCCAGCAGTGCTATTGCTGGGTCATAGGGGAGTGCCATTGTTAATTTTTTGAGAAATCTCCACACTGTTTTCCAGAGCGGCTGTACCAGTTTACATTCCCACCAATAATGCAGGAGGGTACCTGTTTCTCCACATCCTCGCCAGCATCTATAGTCTTTTGATTTGTTCATTTTAGCCACTCTGACCAGCATGAGGTCGTATCTCAGTGTGGTTTTGATTTGTATTTCCCTGATGATGAGTGACGCTGAGCATCATTTCATGTGCCTGTTGGCCATCTGGATGTCCTCTTTGGAGAAGTGTCTATTCATGTCTTCTGCCCATTTCTTCACTGAATTATTCATTTTTCAGGTGTGGAGTTTGGTGAGTTCCTTGAAGATTTTGGATACTAGCCCTTTATCCGATATATCATTTGCAACCATCTTTTCCCATTCCGTCGGTTGCCTCTTAGTTTTCTTGATTGTTTCCTTTGCAGTGCAGAAGCTTTTTATCTTGATAAGGTCCCAATATTTCATTTTTGCTCTTGATTCCCTTGCCTTTGGGGATGTGTCGTGTAGGAAATTGCTGCGGTTGAGGTCAAGGAGGCTGTTTCCTGCTTTCTCCTCTAGGGTTTTGATGGTTTCCTGTCTCACGTTCAGGTCCTTGATCCATTTTGAGTTTATTTTTGTGTATGGTGTAAGAGAGTCGTCTAGTTTCATTCTTCTGCATGTTGCTGTCCAGTTCTCCCAGCACCACCTGCTAAAGAGGCTCTCTTTTTTCCATTGGATACTCTTTCCTCCTTTGTCAAAGATTAATT
>CM053570.1:3758081-3921412 GCA_028646485.1 Cryptoprocta ferox
TTCTTCAGGAATTCCTATGATACAGATATTGTTCCGTTTGATTTATCACTCAGGTCTCTAATTCTCCTGTCGTGCTCCTGGATCAATTTCTCTCTCTTTTTCTCGGCTTCCTCTTTTTCTATAACTGTGTCTTCTAATTCACCCATTCTCCTCTCTCCCTCTTCAATCTGTCAGTGGCCGCCTCCATTTATTATGCACCTCATTTATAGCCTTTTTATAACTCGTCACAGCTATTTTGAAGGTCCCTAGTCTTTGTATCAATAGCTTCTCTGATGACTTCCATGCTTTTTTCAAGCCCAGTGATTAATTTTATGACAATTGTTCTAAATTCTTGCTCAGTTATGTTGCTTATATCTGTTTTTGAGCAGTTCTGTGGCTGTGACTTCTTCCTGGAATTTCTTTAGAGGAGAGTTCTTCTGTTTCGTCATTTTGGCTAGATTTCTGTCTCTTGTCAGTTTTAAAAGCTCGTTATGCACTCTGCACCTGTAAGTATTGCTATATTAAAGGAGGCTCATTGACTGTCCAGGGCCTGTCCATTCAGGAAGTGTTCTTTTAATGGTGTCTCTCAGTTTCTCTTGTTGTGCCTTTGGATATTTTATTTCCCTAGTCAGTGATATTTGGGACTCTCCACCATGTGTACTTTGGCTTTTTTCTTGAGGTAGCCCTGAAAAGGAAAACAGACAGACAAACACACAGGGAACAAAAGCATGCAAATGCACAGACAAATCAAACAAACAAGCAAACCAAAAAGAGAAAGAAAAAAAGAAAGAAAAGAAAAGAAAAAAAAATAAAAGGGGGGGACAAAAACAACAAAAGGCAAAGGACAGTCTAAAAGTGTAAAACCAGTGGAGGGGAGAGATAGGAATGAGATAAGGGAAAATATATCTGGATGGCAAGAATTGATCTAATCATAGCAATGCATCAATGTTGGTCTTTCCCAGGCTGGGGTCGGGGGGGAGGAGAAAAAGAAAAAAAAAGGCAGCTTTCTAGTGTGGATCAGTGTGGTTTGGTGCAGGTGGGACTCGAGGGCTGCTCTCCGAGGCCCCGCCTTGGTGGTTGTGGGGAGAAGAATGGCAGTGCCCCAATCCCTTCTCGAACCAAGCATTGCAAACCACTCTTTTGGGTCCAATCTCCCTGGCCACGGGCGGGCCAAGTTGTATTTTCCAAGCCCCGCCTCATTTCCAAATCCTAGTCCACGCACTTTAATGATACCGCCGGAGATGACATGTACTCCTTCAGCCCGGCTGCTTCCTAGCCAGGTATCGAGTAGGGGAGGGGGGGTCAGGCAGCAGTTTCTCCTGGAGCCGCCAGGGATCAAGGCGCGGAGCCCAAGGAAAATGTGCCATGTAAAAGGGACAGATCTCTCTCCCAGAGCCCTGCGGTTAGAGATGGGATGATAGGATCCCTCTCCATCCCGGGCCAGGTTTTTCTCTTCTCCAGAGACAACTCTATGAGCATTTTCAGCCTCTCTTTCTCTTCCCCTCGTCTCTCCGTGGCTCTGCAGGCTCCCCGGTGCTCTGCGTGGAGTGGGGCTCCCTCCCCTCCAAGCCTCAGGGTCCCAGCCCGTTTTTATCTTCCCCAGTTTGCACTCACTCAGCATGAGGCTGTGCTCTCTGTGGACTCTGTGTCTTTTCCTCCCACACTTGCAGATCAGAACACTGTGGCTTCAGTCCTTTTTAGTTTGATAGATGCAGGCGGGTGAAAATTACAGAGCTCCCTACTTCTCCACCGTCTTGCCCTCTGCCGGTTTTATGTCTTATATTCAAGTCTTTAATCCATTTTGAATTTATTTTTGTATATAGTGCAAGATAGTCATCCAGTTTCATTCTTTTGCATGTAGCTGTGCAGTTTTCCAAACACCATTAAAGAGACTGTCTTCTCCCTATCATATATCCTTGCCTCCTTTGTCATAGATACCAATATGCATGGATATTTATTTCTGGGATCTCTTTTCTATTTCATTGATCTATATATCTATTTCCATGTCAGTACTATTTTCATTATGATAGGTTTGTAGTATAGTTTAAAATCAGGAAGTGTGAGACCTCCAGCTTCCTTCTTCTCTTTCAAGATTGCTTTGGCTATTTGGGATTTTGTGTGTGTGTTTCCATACAAATTTTAGGATTCTTTGTTCATTGTCTGTGAAAAATAACACTGGTATTTTGATCGGGATTGGACTAAGTCTTTTATTGCACTGGGTAAATTGGACATTTTAATATTTTTCTGGGGCGCCTGGGTGGCTCAGTCGGTTAAGCAGCCGACTTCGGCTCAGGTCATGATCTCACAGTCCGTGGGTTCGAGCCCCGTGTCGGGCTCTGTGCTGACAGCTCAGAGCCTAGAACCTGCTTCAGATTCTGTGTCTCCCTCTCTCTCTGCCCCTCCCCTGTTCACTCTCTGTCTCTCTCTCTCTCAAAATAAAATAAAGACATAAAAACAATTTTAAAAAAACAATATTCTTCCAATCCATGGTGATGGTATAGCTTTCCATTTATTTGTGCCAACTTCAGTTTTTTTCATCAATGTCATATTTTCCAAGCAAAAGTCCTTAACCCCCTTTGTTAAATTTATTCCTACATATTTTATTCTTTTTCATACAATTGTAAATGGACTTTTAATTTTTCTTTCTGGCAGCTCATTATTAGTATATAGAAAAGCAACCAATTTCTGCATGTTAATTTCATATCCTGCAACTTTGCTGAATTCTTTTATTAGGCTCTAAAAGGTTTTATAGGGACTCCTGGATGGCTAAGTCGGTTGCGCGTCCGACTTCAGCTCAGGTCATGATCTCATGGCTTGTGGGTTCAAGCCCCGCGTCAGGCTCTGTGCTGACCTCTAGCTCAGAGCCTGGAGCCTACTTCAGATTCTTTGTCTCTTTCTCTCTCTGCCCCTCCCCTGTTCATGCTCTGTCAGTCTCTGTCTCTAAGAATATATATATAATAAATGTAAAAAATTTTTAAAAATTAAATAAAATAAAAGGTTTTATAGTGGAGTCTTTAGGGTTTTCTCTATATAGTCTCATATCATGTGCAAATAGTGTCTGTTTTACTTTTCCAATTCCAATTAGGATAGTTTTTTTTAATCTTTTTCTTGCCTAATTGCTGTGGCTAAGACTTCCAGTACTGTATTGAATAAAAGTGAAGAGGGGACTTCCTTGTCTTGTTCCTGATCTTAGAGAAAATGCTTTTGGCTTTTAACCATTGAGTATGATGTTAGTTGTGGGTTTGTCATATATGGCCTTTATTATGTTGAGGTACATGACTTATGGCAAAACCACTCAACAAAATGGGTATATAAGTGGATTTTGAATTTGAATTTTGTCAAATGCTATTTCTGCATCTATTAAGATGAGGATATGATTTTTATCTTTTGGGTGTGTGTAGTATATCACATTAGCTGATTTATGGATGTTGAACCATTAAAATTACTGATTCAAATAATTATTTCTAATCTATCTATTCAGATATTCTATTTCTTCATGATTCAGTCTTGGAGGCTATATATTTCAAGAAAGTTATCCAGTTCTTCTAGGTTTTCCAACTTGTTGGCATATAATTGTTTGTAGCAGTTTTCTATGATCCTTTGTATTCTGGGGTGTTAGTTCTAACTTCTCTTTCATTTATGATTTCATTTATTTGGACCCTCTCATTTTTTCTTGATGAGTCTGGCTGGACATTTATCAACTTTGTTTCTTATCAAAGAACCAGCTTTTGGGGTACCTGGGTGGCTCAGTCTGTTAAAATCTGACTCTTGATTTCCGCTCAGATCATGATCTCATGGTCGTGAGATTGAGCTCTGTACTGGGCTCTGTGTTGGGCATGGAGCCTGCTTAAGATTCTCTCTCTCCCTCTTCCTCTGCACCTCCCACACTTGCGCACTTGCGCTCATATTCTCTCTCTCTCTCTCTCTCTCTCTCTCTCTCTCTCTCTTTCTCTCTCTCTCTTAAAAACACACAGAAGAACCAGATGTTATTTTTAATTTATTTTTTATTTTTAAAAGAGTGCACTTGTTGTGATAAGAATCAGGTGTTGTATGGAAGTGTTGAAGCAATATATTATACACCTAAAATTAATAGTATATTGTATGTTAACTAACTAAAATTTAAATAAAAAATGTTTTTAAATCAAAGAACCAGGGTCATCTGGGTGGCTCAGTTAGTTGAGTGTCAGACTCTTGATTTTGGCTCATGTCATGATCCCAGGTTCTTGGGATTGAGTCCTGCATCGGACTATACACTCAGCATGGAACCTGCTTGGGATTCATTCATTCTCTCTCTCTCTCTCTCTCTCTCTCTCTCCCTCACCTTTCCCCCACTCTTTCTCTCTCTAAAATTAAAAACAAAATTTTAAACTAAAGAACCAGCTTTTGTTTCATTGATCTTTTCTATTTTTTTCTTGGTCTCTATTTCACTCTGATTTTTATTATGTCTTTTCTTCTACTAACTTGGGCTTTATTTCTTCTTTTTCTAGTTCCTTTAGGTATAAAGTTAGATTGAGATTTTTCTTATTTCTTGAGGTAAGCCTGTATTATTGTAAACTTCCTTTGTAGAACGGCCTTTGCTAGGTTCCCGAAATTTTGAATTGTTGTATTTCTATTTTCATTCCTCCGCAGGTATTTTTTTGCTTCTTTTATTTCTTCATTGACTCATTGGCTGTTTAGTAGCATGTTGTTCACCCTCCATGTGTCTGTGGGGGTTTTTTTCTTTTTTTTTTTCTTGTAATTGATTTTTATTTTCATAGCATTGTGGTCAGAAAACATGATTGAGGAGAGAGTTAAGATGGTGGAGAAGTAGGGGGACCAGGATATTATATATAAATGCACACACGCATATATGTATATGTAAAATTTTTTTGTTTTGTTTAATCAGGCATTTTTACTCTATTCCTTTTACACCGTTTCTATATCTTCTTCTTTATTTTCCTTTCTCTCTCTCTGGGTTTACCTTATAGTTGTTTTTTTTTTTTTAATTCTCTCCTTGGCCTTTTCTCCCTTTTCATTTTTCTCTTTGTATGGGATCAGGTTCCCCCCTCCTCGTTTCTTTTTTTTCCAGGGTTACTTCAGTGAAATCAAAGCACACCTGGTTGAAGGTCCAAACACTCCACCACTACAAGAAAGGAGGAGCTCTGCAGAGGACTGACTGGTAAAAGCAGCCAAAATGCAATAACAGAGTGCATGCAACATGCACCAAAAACACTTCCTGAAGCGCCAAGTCCTGGAGAGTATACGTTTTAATATAGTAGTACTCACAGTTGTAAAACACATCACAAGTTATTAAAACACAGAAATTTAGCCAAAATGACAAAACAGAAGAGTCCTCTCCAAAAGAAAATTCAGGAAGAAATGACAGCCAGAGAATTGCTCAAAACAGATATAAACAATATATCTGAACAATAATTTAGAATAATAGTCATAAGACTAACAGCTGAGCTTGAAAAAAAGCATAGAAGACAGCAGAGAATCTATTGCTGCAGAGATCAGACCTAAGAACTCGTCATGATTAATTAAGAAATTCTGTAAATGAGAATGCAAAATAAATTAGATATAGTGACAGCAAGGATGGAAGAATTAGAAGAGAGAATAGGTGAAATAGAAGATAAAATTATGGAAAATGACGAAGCTGAAAAAAACAGGGAAAGGACATTATTAGATCATGAGGGGAGAATTAGAGAGTTAAGTGATTCCATAAAATAAAACAATATCCTTATCATAGGAATTCCAGAAGAAAAAGAGCGAAAGAAAAGGGCAGAAGGTTTATTTGAACAAATTATTGCTGAGTGCCTCCCTAATCTGGGGAAAGAAACAGGCATCCAAGTTGAAGAGGCACAGAGAACTCCTTTCAAAATCAACAAAAACATGTCAACACCACAACATATAATAGTGAAACTGGCAAAATACAGAGATAGAGAAGTCTGAAAACAGCTAGGGGCAAATGGTCCTTACCCTATAGGGGTAGTAGCAGACCTGTCCACTGAAACTTGGCAGGCCAGAAGAGAGTGGTAAGAAATATTCAACATGCTGACTAGGAAAAATATGCAGCCAAGAATCCTTTATCCAGCAAGGCTGTCATTCAGAATAGAAAGAGAGATAAAGACTTTCCCAGGAAAACAAAAACTAAAGGAGTTCATGACCACTAAACCAACACTGCAGGAGATCCTAAGTGGGCCTCTGTGAGTGGAAAGCATCAAAGGCTACAAAGGACCAGAGACATCACCACAAACATGAAATCTATAGATAACACAATGGCACTAAAGTCATATCTTTCCATCATACTCTGAATGTAAATGGACTAAATATCCAATCAAAAGACATAGGGTATCAGAATGGATTTAAAAAAAAAACAGGATCTATCTATATGCTGCCTACAAGAGACTCATTTTAGACCTGAGGATACCTGCAGATTGAAAGTGAGGGGATAGAGAACAATCTATCATGCTAAAAGACATCAAAAGAAAGCTGGAGTAGCCCTACTTATATCAGACAAACTATATTTTAAAAGAAAGACTGTAACAAGAAATGAAGAATGGCATTATATCATAATTAAGGAGTCTGTCCATAAAGAGCTAACAATAATAAATGTTTACGCCCCCAAAGTGAGAGAACCCAAATATATAAGTCAGTCACAAACATAAACAAATGTATTGATAATAATACCATAACTGTAGAGGACTTTAATACTCCACTTACAGCAATGGACAGATCATCTAGGCAGAAAATCAATAAGGAAACAACAACTCTGAATGACACATTGGACCAGATGGACTCCATAGATATATTCAGAACATTTCTTCTCAAGTGCACATGGAACATTATCCAAAATAGAGCATACGCTGATTCACAAAACAGCCTTCAACAAGTATAAAAAAGATTGAGATCATACAATGCATATTTTCAGATCACAACGCCATGAAACTCGAAATCAACCACAAGAAAAAATTTGAAAGTCCCCAAATACATGGAGGCTAAAGAACATCCTACTAAAAAATGAATGGGTCAACCAGGAAATTAAAGACGAAATTAAAAAATAAATGGAAGCAAATGAAAATGAAAACATGGAAGTCCAAATACTTTGGGATACAGCAAAGGCAGTCCTAAGAGGAAAATACATTGAAATTTAGGCCTATCTCAAGAAACAAGATAGGTCCCGAATACACAACTTAACCTTACACCTAAAGGAGCTAGAAAAGTAGCAGCAAATAAAGCCCAAAACCAACAGAAGAAAAGAAATAATAAAGATTAGAGCAGAAATAAATGATACAGAATTTTAAAAAACACAGTAGAACAGATCAATGAATCTAAGAGCTGTTTTTTTAAAAAGAATAAACAAAATTGATAAACCCCTAGCCAGACTTCTCAAAAGAAGACAGAGAGGACTCAGATAGATAAAATCATGGATGAAAGAGGAGAGATCACAAACAACACCACAGAAATACAAACCATTACTAGAGAATACTATAAAAAATTATATGCCAATAAACTGGACAATCTGTAAGAAATGGACAAATTTCTAGATAATCACACACTAACAAAACTCAAACGGGAAGAAATAGAAAATTTGAACGGACCAATAACCAGAGAAGAAATTAAATTGGTTATCAAAAATCTCCCAACAAATAAGAGTCTGGGACAGATGGCTTCCCAGGGGAATTCTACCAGACATTTAAAGCATAGTTAATACCTATTCTTCACAAACTGTTCCAAAAATAGAAACAGAAGGAAAACTTCCAGACTCATTCTATGAAGCCAGCATTACCTTGATTCCCAAACCAAAGACTCCACTAAAAAAAAGAATTACAGGCCAATATCCCTGAAGAAAATGGATGCAAAAATTCTCAACAAGACACTGGCAAATCAAATTCAACAGTACATTAAAAGAATTATTCACCATGATCAAGTGGGATTCACTCGTGGGATGTAGGGCTGGTTCAATAATCACAAATCAATCCATGTGATACATCACATCAATAAAAGAAAGGATAAGAACCACATGATCCTGTCGATAGATGCAGACAAAGCATTTGACAAAATACAGAATCCTTTCTGATAAAAACCCTCAAGAAAGTCGGGATAGAAGGAACACACCTTAAATTATAAAAACCATATATGAAAAGCCCACAGCTAATATCATCCTCAATGGGGAAAAGCTGAGAGCTTCCCCCCCTGAGATCAGGAACATAACACGAATGTCCACTCTCACCACTGTTGATTAATATAGTGTTGGAAGTCCTAGCCTCACCAATCAGATAACAAAATTAAATAAAAGGATCCAAAATGGCAAAAAAGTCAAACTTTCACTTTTTGCAGATGACATGATACTCTATGTGGAAAACCCAAAAGACCACCCAAAAGTTGCTAGAACTAATCCATGAATTCAGCAAATTCGCAGGATATAAAATCGATGTATATAAATCAGTTGCATTTCTATACACCACTAATGAAGCAACAGAAAGAGAAATCAAGAAATCAATCCCGTTTACAATTGCACCAAGAACCATAAAATACCTAGGAATAAATCTAACCAAAGATGTAAAAGATCTGTATGCTGAAAAGTATAGAAAGCTTATGAAAGAAATTGAAGAACATACAAAGAAATGGAAAAACATTTCATGCCAATGGATTAGAAGAACAAATATTGTTAAGATGTCAATACCTCCCAAAGCAATCTACACATTCAATGCAATCCCAATCAAAATTACACTGGCATTATTCTCAGAGCTAGAAAAAATAATTCTAAAATTTATATGGAAACACAAAAGACCCCAAATAGCCAAAGCAATGTTGAGAAAGAAAACCAAAGTGGGAGGCATCACAATTCCAGACTTTAGGCTCAACTACAAAGCTATAAATATCAAGACAGTATGGTATTGGCACAAAACAGACACATAGACCAATGGAATAGAATAGAGAACCCAGAATTGGACTTGCAAATGTATGGCCAACTAATCTTCAACAAAGCAGAAAAGAATATATAATGGGAAAAGAGACAGTCTCTTTAGCAAATGGTGCTGGGAGAACTGGACTGCAACATGCAGAAGAATAAAACTGGACCACTTTCTTACACCACAAAATAAATTCAAAATGGATGAAAGACCTAAATGTGAGACAGGAAACCATCAAAATCCTACAGGAGAAAACAAACAGAAACCTCTTTGATCTCGGCCAGAGCAACTTCTTACTTGACATGTCTCCCAAAAGTAAGGGAAATAAAAGCAAAAATGAACTATTGGGACCTCATCAAGATAAAAAGTTCTGCCCAGTGATGGAAATAATCAACAAAACTAATAGGCAACAGATAGAATGGGAGAATAGATTTGCAAATGACATATTGGATAAAGGGTTGGTATCCAAAATCTATAAAGAACTTACCAAACTCAACACCCCCAAAACAAATATCCAGTGAAGAAGTGGGTAGAAGATACGAATAGACACTTCTCCAAAGAAGACATCAAGCTGGCAAACAGACACATGAAAATGATATCACTCATCATCAGGGAAATACAAATCAAAACCACAATGAGATGCCACCTCACACCTGTCAGAATGGCTAACATTAGCAACTCAGGCAACAACAGATGTTGGCAAGGATATGGAGAAAGGGGAGCCCCTTGCACTATTGGTGGGAATGCAAATTCATGCAGCCACTCTAGAAAATAGTATGGAGTTTCCTCAAAAAATTAAAACTAGGGGGAGCCTGGGTGGTTCAGTCAGTTAAGCATCCAATTTCAGCTCAGGTCATGATCTCACAATTTGTGAGTTAGAGCCCTCTAGCAGGCTCTCTGCTGTCAGCACAGAGCCTGTTTGGATCTTCTGTCTCCCTATCTTTCTGCCCCTCCCACGCGCTCCCTCTCAAAAATAAACTTTTTTTAAAACTAAAAATAGAACTACCCTACAACCCAGCAATTGCACTACTTAGGAATTTATCCAAAGGATACAAAAATGCTGATTCAAAGGGGCACGTGCACCCCAATGTTTATAGCAAGGCTATCAACAATAACCAAATTATGGAAAGAACTCAAATGTCCATCGATGAATGGATTAAGACGTGGGAGGGGGGGTGTAATGGAATACTCCTCAGCAATCAAAAAGTATGAAATCTTGCCATTTGCAACAATGTGGATGAAACTGGAGGGTATTACGCTAAGTAAAATAAGTCAGAGAAAGACAAATATCACATGATTTCACTCATATGTGGAATTTCAGAAACCTAATAGATGATCATAGGGAAAGGAAGGAAAAATAAGACAAAAACAGAGAGGGAGGCAAACCATAAAAGACGCTTAAATACAAAGAACAAACAGGGTTGGAGGGGGAGGGGGTTGGGAAAATGGATGATGGGCATTAAGGAGGGCACTTGTTGAGATGAGCGAGTGTTATATGTAAAGGACGAACCCCTGGATCCTACTCCTGAAGCCAAGACCACCCTGTATGTTAACTAACTCTAGAATAAAAAGAAAAGAAAAAAGTATCACATGCTCGATATGATCTGAGTTTTCTTAAATTTACTGAGACTTCTTTTGTGGCCTCGTATTTGAGCTATTCTCGAGAATGATCCATTCGCACTTGAAAAGAAAGGGTATTCTGTATTTTCTGGCTGAAATGTACTATATATACCTATTAATTCCATCTGGTCTAAGGTGTCATTTAAGGCCAATGTTTCTTTGATTTTTCTGTCTGGAGGATCTATATATATTGATGTAAGTGGGGTGTTAAAGTCCCCTGCTCTACTGTATTACTCTCAGTCTCTCTGTATTACTGACTCTGCTGCTGCCCATTACTGCTCTGACCTGACTGTATTACTGTCAATCTCTCCCTGTAAAAGTCTGTTAATATTTGCTTTGTATATTTTTGTACTCCTGTGTTGGGTGCATAAATATTTACAAATGTTATATCCTCTTCTTGGACTGACCCTTTTATCATTTTGTAATACCCTTCTTTGCTTTTTGTTACAGTCTTTGTTTGAAAGTCTGTTTTGTCTGGTATCAATACTGCTATTCCAGCTTTCTTTGGGTTTCCAAACAACCCATTTGCATGGGATGTCATTTTTCCATTCCTTCACTTGAAAGTGAAGTCTTTGTGTGTCTTTAGATCTGAAGTGAGTCTTTTGTAGGTGGCATATGATGGGTCTTAGGGGTTTTTTTAAATCCATTTAGCTACCTTATGTCTTTTGCATTTAGTCTACATTTAAAGTAATTGTTGATAGGTAGGTATTTCTTGCCACTTTGTTAACTGTTTTCTTGTTGTTCTTCTGGTTCTTCTCTGTTCCGTTCTTCTCATAGTCTATTCCCCTGTGGTTTGATGGTTTTCTTTAGCGTTTTGTTGGAGTTCCTGTCACTTTATGTTTTGTGTGTCTATTGTGGGTTTTTGGTTTATGGCTACCATGAGGTTCAAATACACTGACTTATATACATAGCAGTCTATTTCAAGCTATTGGCTGCTAAAGTCCAAAGGGTTTCATATTGTTTGGGGCTCTGTGAGCTTCCTGGACATGGATGTCTGTTTCCTTCCCCAGATTAGAGAAGTTTTAAGCTATTATTTCTTCAGATAAGCCTTTTTTTCCCTTTTCTCTCTCTCTCCTCTTTCTGAGACCCCTATAAAGCAAATGTCAGTACACTTGATATTGTCCCAATAGTCCTTTAAACTATGCTCATTTTTTAAAATTCTTTTTTCTTTCTTTTTGCTGTTCTGATTGGGTGATTTCCACTATTCTACCTTCCAGATTGATGATCTTTTCTTCTTTATCATCTAATCTGTTGATTCCCACTAGTATATTTTTCATTTATGTTATTGTATTTTTCAACTCTGGTTGGTTCTTTCTTATATTTTCTGTTTCTTGAATTTTTCAATGTGTTTGTCCTTTCTTTTACTGAGTTTGATCAGCATCTTTATGACCATTACTTTGAATTCTTTCTCAGGTAAATTACTTATCTCCATTCCACCAGAGGTTTTTTTTTTTCTGGCATTTTATTTTTTTCTTTCATTTGGACTGTATTCCTATTTCTCCTCTTCTTGTTTGACTTTCTGTGTTTGTTTCTAATAAATTAGGTGGAACATCTACCTCTTCCACTTGAAAGAAAGGCCTTGTAGGAGCAGCCCCTATGTAGCCTACATTGCCTGGAAGCTTTGACAGGCCAACTGGAACCAGAAAAGGCACTGGTCAAGAAGGGATACCAGGGTGTGCCATGCCAGGGCCACCCTGGCAGGCAGCTAGGTCACCAGTGTGGTGGGGGCAGAGTGACTATTCCAAGGCCTTGGAAAAATGGCTAGAGATGAAGCAGACATGGAGGAAGGAGTCCTGTGCGTATCATGCCAGGGTTTCCTTGGGGGTTGTATTCAGCTGGTATGGGCCAAGGGCCAGGGGCATGCTTGGGAAGGCCTATCACGCTGGCTAGAGATACTAGACCCTATTCTTACCTGTGCTATCAAGGTAGAGAGGGAACATAACAAATGGTGCTTGCAAGTGTCTTTCAGCCTCAGAGTTTCAGCACCTCCCTGCTTGTTTGACCAACACTCTAGGGTTGATAAGTAGATTTTTTTCATTTATACGCTAGTTTCCCTTTAAACCATTATTATTATTATTATTTTTTACTGTACCTCAGGCTCAGTAAGTCTGTGTGTGGGCCCTTAATGATATCCCTCCCAACAGCAGGTCACTGCATCAGGGGTGGAATTCCCACTGTTACTATGTCTCTGTCTCTCCCACCCTTCTCTGTGTGGTCCCTCTATCATTTGTTGTGTGGAATCTGTTTAGCCCTCAGTTCTGCTTCAGGAAGAATTTATTTATATGTAGGTGTACATTCTATGTGTCCATGGAAGGAGGTGAGTTCAGAGTCTTTCTATGCTGCCATTTGGTCCACCCTCTGCCTTGTGATGAGAACTTTTAAGACTTATTCCCTTATCAACTTTCAAATATAAAATATAGAATTTATATTGTTAAGTATTGTTAACTACAGTCACCATACTGTACGTTACAGCCCCAGGACTTACTTATTTTACAACTGGAAGTTTGTACCTTTTAACCAACTTTACCTCTAACTCCCCTCCAGTAACCCTCAGTTTGTTTTCTATAGTTGAGTCTGTTTTCTGGCTTACCCTTCTTTCCTCCCCTATATTCATCTGGTTTGTTTCTTAAATTCCACATATGAGTTAAATCATATGGTGTTTGTCTTTTTCTGACTGAAAAAGACATATTTTACTTAGCATAATACTCTAGCTCCAACCACTTTCTTGCAAATGGCAAGATTTTATTTTTTTTATGGCTGAGTAATATCCCATTATACATAGATACCACCTCTTCTTTATCCATTCATCAGTTGATGGACGTTTGGGCTCTTTCCATAATTTGACTATTGTTAATGATGCTGCTATAAACATGCGATGCGTGTATCCCTTTGAATTAGCATTTTTGTATCCTTTGGGTAAATACCTAAGGTGCAATTACTGGATTATAGGGTAGTTCTATTTTTAACTTTTGGAGGAAACTCCATACTGTTATCCAGAGTGGCTATACCACTTTGCATTCCTACCAACAGTGTAAGAGGGTTCCCCTTTCGAGGCATCTTCACCAACACCTGTTGTTTCCTGTGTTGTTAATTTTAGCCATTCTGACAGGTGTGAGGTGATATCATTGTAGTTTTGATTTGTATTTCCCTGATGATAAGTGATGGTGAATATCTTTTCATGTAACTGTTAGCCATCTGGATGTCTTCTTTGGAAAAATGGCTATTCATATCTTCTGCCCATTTTTAAACTGGATCATTTGTTATTTGAATGTTGAGTTTTATAAGTCTTTTATAGATTTTGGATACTAACCCTTTATCTGATATATCATTTGCAAATATCTTCTCCAATTCCACAGTTGCCTTTTATTTTGTTGATTGTTTCCTTCACTGTGGAGAAGCTTTTTATCTTGATGAGGTCCCAATAGTTCATTTTTGCTTTTGTTTCCCTTGCCTCAGGAGACATATCTAGTAAGAAGTTGCTATGGCTGATGTCAAAGAGGTCACTGCCTGTATTCTTCTCTAAGATTTTGATGGTTTCCTGTCTCACATTTAAGTCTTTCATCCATTTCTAATTTATTTTTGCGTGTGATGTAAGAAAGTGGTTCAGAGTAGCTTCTCCAGAGTGATTTCATTCTTTTGCATGTTGCTGTCCACTTTTCCCAGCACCATTTATTAAAGAGACTGTCTTTTTTTCTATTGGATATTCTTTCCTGCTTTGTCGCAGATGATCAACTCATTTGTGGGTTTTCTATTCTGTTTCATTGATCAACATGTCTGTTTTTGTGCCAGTACCATACTGTCTTGATGACTATACCTTTGTAATATAGCTTGAAGTCTCGAATTGTGATGCCCCCAGCTTGGCTTTTCTTTTTCAAGATTGCTTAGCTATTTGGGGTCTTTTGTGGTTCCATTCAAATTTGAGAATTTTTTTTTGTTCTAGCTCTGTGAAAGAAGTGCTGTTAGTATTTTGATAGGGATTGCATTAAGTGTATAGATTGCTTTGGGTAGTATAGACATTTTACCAATTATTGTTCTTCCAAACCAGGAGCATGGAATGTTTTTCCATTGTTTGTGTCATCTTTAATTTCTTTCATAAGTGTTTTATAGTTTTCAGAGTATAGATCTTTTACCTCTTTGGATAGGTTTATTCCTACATATCTTATTTTTGGTGCAATAGTAAATGGGGTCAATTCCTTGATTTCTCTTTCTTCTGCTTCATTATTAGTGTATGGAAATGCAACAGATTTCTGTACATTGATTTTTGTATCCTGCCACTTACTGAATTTGTGTATCAATTTTAGCAATTTTTTGGTGGAGTCTTTCAGATTTTCTATATAGAGTATTATGTCATCTGCAAAGAGTGAAAGTTTGACTTCTTCCTTGCTGATTTGGAAGACTTTTATTTCCTTTTGTTGTATGATTGCTGAGGCTAGGGCTTCCAGTACTATGTTAAATAACAGAGGTGAGAGTGGTTATCTCTGTCTTGTTCCTGACCACAGAGGAAAAGTTCTGTTTTTTCCCAGGGAGGATGATATTAGCTGTGTGGTTTTTGTATATGGCTTTAATCATGTTGAGGTGTGGTCCCTCCATCCCTACTTTGTTGAGAGTTTTTATCATGAATGGATGTTGTACTTTGTCAAATGCTTTTTCTGCATCTATTGAAAGAATAGAGAATTCATTTATTGAGAGAATCATATGGTTCTTATCCTTTCTTTTATGAATGTAGTATATCACACTGATTGATTTGTGAATATTAAACCACACTTGCAGCCCAGGGATAAATCCCACTTGATCATGGTGAATGATTCTTTTAATGTACTGATGGATTCTATTTGTTAGTATTTTTTGAGTCTTTTGCATCCATGTTCATCAGGGATATTGACCTGTAGTTTTCTTTTTTAGTGGAATATTTGTCTGGTTTTGGAATCAGGGTTACCCTGGCCTCGTAGAATGAGTTTGGAAAGTTCCCTCCCCCCCCCCCTTTTTTGGAATTTTTTTTGAAATTTTTTTGGAATAGGTACTAACTCTTCTTTAAATGTTTGGTAGAATTCCCCTGTGAAGCCTTCTGGCCTTGGACTTTTGTTCATTGGGAGGTTTTTGGTTAGTGATTCAATTTCTTGTTGATCTGTTCTAAGTTTTCTATTTCTTCCTGCTTTAGTTTGGATAGTTTATACGTTTCTAGGAATTGATCAATTTCTTCCAGATTATCTGATTTGTGGAATATAATTTTTCATAATATGCTCTTGTAGGTGTTTGTATTTCTGTGGTGTTGGTTGTTATTTCTCCTCTCTCATTTATGATTTTATTTATTTGGGTCCTTCTCTTTTTGATAAGTCTGGCTAGGGGCTTATAAATTTTATTAATTTTTTCAAAGAACCATCTCCTGGTTTCATTGTTCTCGTTGGTTTTTTGTTTGTTTGTTTACAATTTATTTCTGCTCTAATCTTTATTATATCCCTTCTTCTGTTGCTTTAGGCATTGTTGGTCTTTTTCTTGCTCCTTTAGGTGTAAGGTTAGGTTTTTTCCTTGACATTTTTCTTGCATCTTGATGTAGGCCTGAATTGCTATATACTTCCCTCTTACAACAACTTTTGCTGCATCCCAAAGATTTTGGACCATCATATTTTCATTTGTTATCATGTATTTTTTTAATATCTTTCTTAATTTCCTGGTTGACTCGTTCATTCTTTAGTCGCATGTTTTTTAACCTCTATGTATTTGTGGTCTTTCCAAATTTTTTCTTGGGGTTCACTTCAAGTTTCATAGCATTGTAGTCAGAAAATATGCATGGTAGGGGCATCTGGGTGGTTCAGTCGGTTAAACATCTGACTGTTGATCTTGGCAGGCCATGATCTCGTGGTTTGTGGGTTTGACCCCCACATCCTGGCTCCGTGCTGATGGTGCAGAGCCTACTTGGGATTCTCTCTCTCCCCCTCTCTCTGCCCCTCACCCCCATCTCTCTCTCTCTCAAAATAAATAAATAAACTTAAGAAAAAAAGAAAATATGTATGGTATGATCACAATCTTTTTGTACTTGTTGAGGCCTGATTTGTGACCCAGTATGTGATCTATTCTGGAGAACGTCCCATGTGCACCTGAAAAGAATGTGTATTCTGCTTTAGGATAAAATGTTCTGAATATATCTGTTAAGTCTATCTGGTCTGGTGTGTCATTCAAAGACATTGTTTCCTTGTTGATTTTCTGCTTAGGTAATCTGTCCATTGATTTAAGTGGGGTGTCAAAATTCCCTTCTATTATTGTATTATTATCAATAAGTTTCTTTATGTTTATTATTAATAGATTTATATATTTGGGTGCTCTTAAGTTGGCAGCATAAATATTTATAATTGTTAGATCTTCTTGTTGGATATACCCCTTTATTATGATATAGTGCCCTTCTTCATCTCTTGTTATAGTCATTGGTTTAAAATCTAGTTTGTCTGCTGTAAGCATGGCTACTCCAGTTTTCTTTTGATGTCCATTAGCATGATAGATTATTCTCCATCCCCTCACTTTCAATCTGTAGGCAACTTTAGGTCTAAAATGAGTCTCTTGTAGGCAGCATATAGATTGGTCTTATTTTTTAATCCATTCTGACACCCTGTATCTTTTTAATGGAGCATTTAACCCATTTGCATATAAAGTAATTATAGATAGTTATGTATTTACTACCATTTATTACTTATTTTGTCATTGTTGCTGGAGATTTTCTCTGTTCCTTTGTAATCTTTGTCCCTTTTGGTCTCTCCGTCCCAAAGAGTCCCCTCTAATATTTCTTGCAGGGCTGGCTTAGCTGTCACAAACTCCTTTAGTTTTGGGGTTTTTTTATTTGGTTGGTTGGTTTTGGTTTTTTGTTTTTGTTTGTTGTTGTTGTTGTCTGGGAAATTCTTTATCTCTCCTATTCTGAATGGTAGCCTTACTGGTTAGAGTATTCTTGATTGCAGATTGTTCCATTCAACAATTTGAATATATGGTGCCACTCCCTTCTGGCTTGCCAAGTTTCTGTGGAGAGATCTGCTTCTAACCTTATGAGTCTTCCCTTTAAGTTAGATACTTCCTTTGTCTTGCTGCTTTTTGTATTTTTTTCTTTATCACTATATTTTGTGAATTTAAATACAGCATGTCTTGGTGTTGGCCTGCTTTTGTTGATTTTGATGGGAGTTCTCTATGCCTAGTGATTTAGATGTCTGTTTCCTTCCCCAGATTAAGAAAGTTCTCAACTATAATTTCCTCAAATAAACCTTCTGCCCCCTTTTCTCTCTCTTCTTCTGGGGCTTTTATGATATGAGTATTACCATGCTTTATGGAGTCACTGAGTTTGCTAAGTCTGCTTTCATGATCTCAAATTTTTCTTTCTCTTTTTTTTCAGCTTCATTATTTTCCATTATTCTATCCTCTTTATCACTTATATGTTCCTTTGCTTTTTCCATCCTTGTGGTCATTACAGTCAGTCAATTTTGAATCTTTGTTAATTTTCATTTCAGCCTGATTGGTTTTTAGCTCTTTTATCTCTATGGTAAGCGTCTTCCTGATGTGTTCCATGCTTGTCTCAAGACCAACTATTATCTTAATGATTGTTGCTTTATTTTTTTTTTAATTTTTTTTGTTTGTTGCTTTAAGTTTTGGATCAGGCATATTAATTTTGTCTGTTTTGCTTAGATACCCGGTCGTGACCTTTTCATGTTCTTTCTTTTGGGATGGATTCCTCCACTTTGGTATTTTGTCTGGGTCTCGGTCTTCTTCTGTGTGTTAGGAAAGCCTGTTATGTTTCCTGCTCCTGAGAGTAATGGCTTTATGAAGAAGGGCTCATATGATGTCCAGGGCCTGGCGCTTCAGGAAGTGTCTCTGGTGTGTGCTGTGTGCACACTGCTGCTGTGTTTTGGCTTCTCTGTCCCTCAGGCCAGTCCTCTGCAGGATTTCTCTTTGCCTGCCCTGCGGAGTATTTGGACCTTGGCCAGAGTATAGTAAATTTTAACTAGGTGTGACCTGGTCTGCTTGCTAAAAGGGACCTCATGCTATTTCTACTAGAACTGAAGCTTTACAGAGCCCTGTGGTCAGTAGACATGGTGTGTGCAGGGGTTTGTGCTGGTCTTCCGGGAGAGGGGCCTACTACACTGGTCCTTACATACTTGTCTGAGCAGAGCAGTACCAGCAGAGAGCAGGGGGCCGGACTTCGTATAAGCAGGTTAGGCAGCCAGTGTTAGCATTGTGCTATTTACTGAAGTTGGTTCAAGCTGAGGGGTGGGGGAGGAAAATGGCTCCAGCCCATTCCTTTGTACTTGGTGAGGGGAGTCTGTGCTTGCTGCTCTCACAGAAGTCTTTTCCAAAGGAGTGAATCATTTCACCTCATGCATCCCAGGCATTTGTTCAGATCGCTGATTTTACACTGTCTCTGGGTTGCTTGCCTTCCTGGAGCAGCACAGCACACCTTCGGCTCTACCCCAGCCAGGCCTGCCAATTTTTAAAATTCCAAATTTCAGAGACCTGGTGTGGCAGGGACCTGCATTCATCCTTTGGGAAAAGGTCTCACTGCACTGGGACTGATGCAAGTTTGACCTAGAAGGGCAGTCATGCCAGGGCACAAGGGCATGGGCTTTAGAGCAAGCAGGCTCAACAGCCAGCATCCCAGTTAGCTGCCCTCAACGGTGTCTCTGCGCCAATGCTGAGGGGTGGGGGAGGGAAATGGTGGTTCTTTTGTCCCCAGAGAGACAATGCCATCTCTCACAGATGTGCTCAAGAAAGTACGAATAGTCTCTCCCCGGCCCCCGTAGGTGATCCTCAGATTGCACAGTCTGTCCTGAGTTTGTTTCCCTGCATCCTCTTCCCTGCATCCTCTGCATCATGGAGTAGGGCAGCATCCTCAGGTCTCTATCCCAACCAAGCCTGCGGACTTCTAAAACTCCTTGTCTTTAAGTCCTACTGCTTGCCAAAACTCAAGAAATTCAACCCCTCTCATTTCCCCCAGACAATGGCTTTGGGGAAGTGTCCTCCTTGCGCGTACCCCTGTGCATTCCACTCTCTCCTACCTTTCTCCATGACCAGGGCTCCCTCCCCTCCACAGCACCCATTATCTGTTTCTCCCCCAAACCATGTCTCCACATTTCCTACCTTCCTCAACATGGCCTTTTCTCTCCCTCTAGTTGTGCAGTTTGTTCTATCAGTTCTCAGGTCGATTTCTTGGGTGTTCAGAATGATTTGACTGTCATCTAGCTGTGTTCAAGGGGTGAGGCAAGCCTTGGCTCTCCTACTATAATGCCATCTTAGCTCCTCCCATGTTGATTTTATTCTTGAGTATTTTATCTTGTGATTTTAAATGTGTTCTTTGATATATTCTAATCAGTTATAGTCTGTGTATATGAATATTTGCTTTTTGTATGTTTAATTTTATATCCTGATACTTGGAGGGGTTTTTTGTTGTTGTTGCGTGAGTTTGTTTTATCATCAACTGCCTAGGGTTTTCTAAGTATGCTGTCATAATTCCCACTAACATAGGTAATTTTACATCATCTTTCCCAATTCTTGTCTCTAATTGTTTTCTCTTTCCAAACCTCCAGGACAATATTAAATAGTAGAGAAAGTAATAGGTATTTTTATTTTGTTCTTGGCCTGAGTAGAAATGGCTTGGCTTTAGTGCTTTCTCATTTAGTGAAAACATTGGCTGTAGGAAGGAGGGGTGTATACACACATTCACACACACACACACACACACACACATAATTGAAATGTAGTTGACATATAACATTAGCTTTGGGTGTACAACATAGTAATTTGACAAAATTACAAAATACATTACAAAATATACATTACAAAATGCTTCCCTCAATTATTGAATAATATGGCTATTCTATATTTAATTTTTTAAGGAATCTCCATACTGTTCTCCTCAATGGATGTACCAATTTACATTCCCACCAATAGTGCACAAAGGTTGCTTCTTCTCTATATCCTTTCCAACACTTATTTCTTGTTTTTTCAATTCTTAGCCATTCTGACAGGTATGATATCTCACCGTGATTTTGATTTTCATTGCCCCAATGATCAGAGATGTTGAGCATCTATCTTCTCAAGTGTCTATTGGTCATCAGTATATCTTCTTTGAAAAAATGTTGATTCAGATCCTCTGCTCATTTTTAATCCAATTCTTTGGATTTGTGTGTGTGTGTGTGTGTGTGTGTGTGTTGAGTTGTGTAAGTTCTTTATATATTTTGAATATTAACCCCTTATCAGATATATCATTCACAGATATCTTCTCACATTCAGTAGGTTGACTCTTTGTTTTGTTGATTTTTTTCCCTTTGTTGTGAAAAATCTCTCTATTTTGATGTAGTCCCAGTAGTTTATTTTTGCTTTTGTTTCACTTGACTTAGGAGACGTATCTAGGAAAAAATGTTGCTACACCCAATATCAAAGAAGTTACTGCCTAAGTTCTCTCCTAGGAATTTTATGGTTTCAGGTCTCAGTTTAGGTCTTTAATCCATTTTGAGGGGTTTTTTTTGTGTTTGGTATAATAAAGTGCTCAAATTTCGTTCTTTTGATGTAGATGTCTAGTCTTCCCAGCACTATTTATTGAAGAGACTGTCTTTTCTCCATCGTATATTCTTGGCTCCTTTGTCATAGATTAATTGACCATATAAATGTGAACTTATTTCTGGGCTTTTTATTCTATTCCATTAATCTACATGTCTGTTTTTGTGCCAGTACCATACTTTTTTTCATTATTACAACTTTGTAGTATATCTTGAAATCTGTAATTATGATACTTCCAATTTTGTTCTTCTTTCTCAAGATTGCTTTCACTATTTGGGTTTTTTTATGGTTCCATACAACTTTAGTATGTACTAGTGCTGTGAAAAAATGCTATTGGTATTTTGATGGGGATTTCATCGAATTCTCAGATTGCTTTGGGTACTGTAGACATTTTAATAATATTCTTCCAATATATAAGCATGGAATATCTTTCCATTTGCTTGTCACCTTCAATTTCTTTCATCAATATTTTACAGTTTTCAGAGTACAAGTCTTTCACCTCATTGGTTAAGTTTATTCTTAGATGTTCTTTTTGGTGCAATCATAAAGGGAATCGTTTTCTTGAGTTCTCTTTCTGTCACTTTGTTATCAGTGTATAGAAATGCTATACCAATTTCTGGGTATTTTGTATTCTATGCAACTTTACTGAATTTATTTATTAGTCTGATAAGTTTTTGGTGGAGTCTTAAGAGTTTTCTAGTATCATGTCATCTGCAAATAGTATCCGTTTAACTTCTTCCTTACCCACATGAATGCCCCATTTCTTTTTCTTGTCTGATTGCTGTGGCAAGAGTGGACATCCTTTCCTTGTTCCTAATCTTAGAGGGAAAGATCTCAGTTTTTCATCATTGAGTATGAAGTTAGCTGTGGATTTGTCATATATGGCCTTTATTATGTTGAATTTTGTTGAGTTTTTATTATTAAAAAATGGTAAATTTTATCAAATGCTTTTTTTTCCATCTATTGAGATGGTCATGGTTTTTATCCTTTATTTTGTTAATGTGGTCTATCACTTTGATCTGTGGGTATTGAATCATTCTTACATCCCTGTAATAAATCCCAGTTGATCATGGTGAATGACCCTTTTAATGTGTTGGTTTGCTAATATTTTGGGGGGAATTTTTGCATCCATGTTCATCAGATATATTGGTCTGTAATTTATTTTTTGTGGTATCTTTGGTTTTGATATCAGCATAATACTGGCCTTGTAGAATGAATTTGGAAACATTGCTTTATCTTCCATTTTTAAAGAATAGTTTTAGAAAAGTGGTATTAACTCTTCTTTCAATGTTTGCTTAACAGCAACATGAGACCACCTGGTCTCGAACGGTTGTTTGTTGTGATTTGTTGTTGTTGTTGTTGTTATTATTATTGATTCAGTTTTTGTTCTAGTAATGAATCTGTTCAGAGTTTCCATTTCTCCCTGACTCAGTCTTGGAAAACTGTGTTTCTAGGAATTTATTCATTTTTGTCTAGGTCGTCCAATTTGTTGACTTACAGTTTTTCATTGTCGTTTCTTAATTCTTTTTATCTGTTGTGTCAGTTGTAACTTCTCTACTTTTATTTATTTTATTTGAATTATATTTCTCTTGATGCTTGGCTCAAGGTTTATACATTTTATCTTTTCAAAGAACCAGCTGTTAGTTTTTATTTTTAGTCTTTATTTCATTTATTTTCACTCTGATCTTTATTTCCTTTCTTCTATTAACTTTGGGTTTTGTTCTTCTCCTTCTCCACCTTCTTTTGACTCTATTCCTTTTAAAATTCCTTTAGTTGCAAAGTTAGCTTGTTTGAGATTTTTTCTTTTTTCTTGAGGTAAGCCAGTATCACTATAAACTTACCTCTTAGAACTGTTTTTTATATGTCTCAAAGATTTTGAATCATTGTATTTTCATTTTCATTTCTCTCTAGGTATCTTTTGATTTTTCTTCATTTTTTGTTGACCCATTGGTTGTTTTTTTTAGCTTTTGGGGTTGTGATTTTTCCAGTTTTTTTTCTTGTAATTGATTTCTAGTTTCATACTGTTGTCATCAGAAAAGATCCTTGATATGACCTGTCATTCAAAATTTATTGAGACTAGTTTTGTGGCCGAATGTGTGATCTATCCTGGAGAATCTGTTCCATGTGCACATAAAAAGAATGTGTATTCTGTGGTTGTTGAATGGATGGTTCTGTAGATATCTATTACGTCCATCTGGTCTAATGTGTCATTCAAAGCCACTGTTTCCTGATTGATTTTCTGGGTCTGGATGATTTATCCACTGATATAAGTGAGGTGTTAAAGTTCCTACTGTTATTGTCTTACTCTCAATTTCTCCCTTTATGTCTGTAAATATTTGCTTATATATTTAGGTACTGCTGAGTTGGGTGAATAGATATTGACAATTTTTATATCCTCTTGTTGGATTGACCCCTTTATTATGCAGTGCCTTTCTTTGTCTCTTGTTACAGTCTGTTTAAAGTGTCTTTTGTCTGATACAAGTATTGCTACTCCAGTTTTTTAACTTCCATTTGTATGGAATATCATTTTCCATCCCTTCACTTTTAGTGTTTATATGTATTTTGGTCTGAAGGGAGTCTCTTATAGGCAGACATAGACATATATGGGTTTTGGTTTTGGTTTTGTTTATTTACATTTAAAGTAATTATTGATAGGTGTGCACTTTTGTGATTTTATTGTTTTCTGGTGGTGGTTGTTGTTGTTATTGTAGTTCTTCTGCTCCTTTCTTCTTCACTTGCTTTCTTCCATTGGAATTTTATGACTTTCTTTAGTTCTGCTTGGATTCCTTTCCCTTTATTTTTTGTGTATCTCGTATAGGTCTTTGATTCGTGATTACCAAGAGGTTCAGCTAGAACATCCTATGTGTATAGCAGTCTATATTAAGTTCATGGTCACTTAGCTTCAAACACATTCTAAAAACACTGCATTTTTCCTCCTCTTCTCCATGTTTTATAAGATATCATATTTTACATAATTTTATTTTGTGTATCCCTTGGCTGGTTTTTGTTGGTATAATTGATTTTACTACTTTTGTGTTTTAATCTCCACACTGACTTTATAAGTGATTGATCTACTATTTTTACTGTATGCTTGCATTTACCAGTGAAATTTTTTCCTTTCATAATTTTCTTACTTCTAGTTGTGGCCTTTTCTTTTTCACTTGAAGAAGTCCCTTTCACATTTCTTGTAAGGCCAGTTTAGTGATGAACTCCTTTAATTTTGTATTGTCTTGAAAACTCTATTTCTCTAATTCTGAATGATAATCTTGCTGGTTAAAGTAGTCTTGCTTGTAGGTTTTTCTCCTTTGAGCACCTGGAATGTATTATACCACTGCCTTTTGGCCTGCATAGCTTCTGCTGAAAAATCATCCAATAGCATAATGGGTTTACTTTGTACATAACTGTCTGCTTTCCTCTTGCTGCTTTTAAGATTCTATCTTTATCTTTAATTTTTGCCATTTTATTTATTACGTTTCTTGGTGTGGACATCCTTGGGTTCATCTTATTTGGGGCTTCCTGTGCTTCCTGGATGTTTGTTTCCCTTTAAGGAAATGTTTAGCTATTACTTCTTCAAGTAAATATTCTGCCCCTTTCTCTCTATCTTCTCCTTCTGAGATGTTTGTAAAGAGAATGTTAGTACACTTGATGTTATCAAGGGGTTTCTTCACCTATTCTCATTTAAAATTTTTGTTTGTTTTTGTTGTTCAGCTTGGTTGCTTTCCACTACCCTGTCTTCCAGATTGCTGGTCTATTCCTTTGCATCCTCTGATCTGCTGATTCCATAGAGTGTATTTTCCATTTACATTATTGTATTTTCAGTTCTAACTTGCTCTTTTATATATTTTCTCTTTATTGAGGTTTTCACGGAGTTCACAGATTCTTCTTTTAAGTCTGGTGAGTATCTTTATGACCATTACTTTGAATTCTTTGTCAGGTGTAGATTCCCTCTCTCTGCTTTGTTTAGCTCTTTTTTCTGGGGATTTGGCTTATTTCATTTGGACATATTTCTATGTCTCATTTTGTCTAGCTTTCTATGTGTCACTATATTTTTGGTAAGTAAGCTATGTCTCCTAGTCTTGAAAGCGGTGGCCCTGTGTAGAAGACATAGCGTGATGCCCAGTAGCACAATATGCCCTGGTTATCAAAACCAGGTGCCCCAGGGACATCGCATGTGTAGGCTTATGCTATCTTCTGTTGTGGCTGGGCCATGAGCACTGCCAGCATGCTGACAATTGGGGGTAACTCCTGACCTACCGGAGTCAGATGTAGCTACTTCCAGCACACTAGTTGGGTGAAGTTACTTGCTCCACTCTCAAGGCAGCCGTTCTTTTGAGGGGAAAGTGTTCCTGACTTTCCCATTGGATGCAGTGGGGTGGGAGCTGCTTTGGACAGTTGTTTGCTTTTGCAGGTGGGTTAAGTGGGGAGGGTCTGCAGGGGGAACACCATGCAGAGCAAGCAGTGTAGCAAGGTAGATGGAGTGTTAGAACTGGCTCTCTCATGCCTCCAGCCCACTCAGCTGAAGGAGGCAAGAAAAATGGTTCCCCCCAGCACTTCTGTTCCTGGAGAAAGCTCCTGCAGGTCCCTGCCCCTCAGACACAGATCCTAAAATTAGTCAACAAATCTTCATGTGTACCCCCAGACACTTTTTTAAATGCTGCTTATGTGCTGTGTCTCATGCTGAGTGATACAATGCACTGGCCCTTTTAGAGTGGAGACTCAGTTTCCTACAGTCCTATGGCTCCCCCAGAGCCAAATCCCTCCAGTTTTCAAATCCAGATATTATAGTGGCTTGTCTTCCCCATGAAGGTCCCCAGGGCTGGGGGTGCCTTGAGCCCTTCACTCCTCCATTCTTGTGATATTCCTCCCACTTGTGGGTTGTTGCTCTACGGATTTGGTTCCTAACCATGTCTCTGTCCTTTCTATCCTCAGTGTGGCCTTCTCTTTATCTCTTTAACGTTGAAAGATCTATTCTCCCATTCTACAGGTTGTTTTTAGAATGAGATGTGTTACATACAGTTGTTGCTTTGCCGTGTCTGTGGGAGATGATCCTCCTGTACTATCATCTCCCTCTGCTGTCATATTTTATCATGCTTAGTCTGTGTCCGTCAACTCCTACTTGAATATTTTTCTAAATTACAATGATCGTTGAAGTTTTTTAAAGACTTTTTCAGCATCTGTGATGGTAATCTTATGATTTCCCCCTCAGATATGTTAGAGAAAATTGTCTCAATTTATCACACACACACGCATGCACGCACACACACACACACACACACACACAAAATTCAAGATATAGTATAAAAAAGTTAATGATAGTTATATTTCTCTTATACATTTTATCCATGTTGTTTTTAATTATATTTTGACTAAAATTAACATTTGCCAAGCCTAATTTCTTGCTGTTAGTATTTCCTTGGCACATATTTTCCATACATTATTTTATTATAATAAGAGAAGTGATATCACACGTAATACATTGTGCAATTCTTTGGTGGCAACCCAAATACTAGTTGACTTCCTTCCGAGCTTGTGCAAACTATATTATGCCTCTGGGACCAAATTAATGGGAGGGTCTGAAATTCCATTTTTATTATAGCTAGTATCTAAATGATGATGAAATGACCACTTTCGTGTTGGCTGCATTAGTAAGCTTCTACTGAATAACAAACAACCACAAAGTCTAAGTGGGACATAGTAACAAGCACTTATTTCTTTTAGAAGCCTTCTGCTTTAGGATGAGGGAGACCTGCCTCTCACTACAGTTCTGCAGGCCAGCTGGGGGTAGCTCTGCTTCACATGAGTTGCTCGAAGGTATAGGCTAATCGGACACAGCTACTCAATGGAACATCATATGGTGACAGCACAGGGAAAGAGAACAAAAATAAACAACTGAGGCCCTGAAACTGAAGGCTAGAATTGCAGACTGTCACTTTTACCCACATTACATTGATCAAAGCATGTCACACAGCCATCCAAAGTCTAGGAGTGTTGATGTATACTCTTCATGATGAGGCCAGAGACAAGATGTGGATGCAAGGGAAAGGTAAGGGTTGATGACAATGACTTTAATTTATTTTAGAGAGCAAGAGAGAGTAGGGGAGAGGGGAGAAAGAGAATCTCAAGCAAGTTCCATGCTCAGCATGGAACCCAACACGGGGCTCAATCCCACGACCTTGGGATCATGACCTGAGCCAAAATCAAGAGTCACTCAACCAACTGAGCCACCCAGGCACCCCCAAGAGTTGACACATCCAATACCTCACGTATTTATCTTTTGGGGGGTAGTAATAACATTTAACTTCTCTCTAAGCAAATTTCAATTATACGATGGTGTTATCAACTGTAGTCACTATGTTGTACATTAGATGCTCAGACCTTATTCATTTTTTTAAGTTTTTAAATGTATTTTGAGAGCAAGAGAGCCAGTGGGGGAAGGGCAGACAGGGGGAGACAGAATCCCAAGCAGGATCCGCACTGCCAGCACAGAGTCCAACGAGCGGCTCAAACCCACAAACCACGAGATCGTGACCTGAGCCTAAGTCAAGAGTTGGATGCTTAACTCACTGAGCCACCCAGGCGTCCCTCAGACCTTATTCATTTTATAGTTGAAAGTATGCAACCCCAATTCTCCTTATTTCTCCCACCTGGGGAACACTTTTCTGTTCTATTTCTATAAGTTTAACTTTTTTCTTCTAAGATTCCACATATAAGTGATACCGTGCAGTGTTAATTTCCTCTGACTTATTTCACTTAGCATAATGTCCTCAAGGTCCATCCATGTTGTTAGCAAATGGCAGAATTTCCTTTTTTATTCTCATGGCTGAGTAATATTCCACTGTATATATGTCATGTCTGCTATAGCCATTCACCCATTGATATACACTTAGATTGTTTCCAATCTTGTCTATTGCGCCTAATATTGCAATGACCGTGGGGCTGCATTTTTTTTGTAGTTTTCTTAAAGTTTATTTATTTTGAGAGAGAGAGAGAGCATGCAAGCAGAGGAGGGGCAAAGAGAGGAGAAAGAGGATCCCAAGAAGGCTCTGTGCTGTCAGCCTGGAGCCTGCTGTGAGGCCCAATCTCATGAACCGTGAGATCATGACCTGAGCCAAAACCAAGAGTCTGACACTTAACTGACTGAGCCCCCTAGGCGCCCCTGTATATATATTTTTTGATACCATGTTTTCATTTCCTTTGGATATATACCCGGAAATGGAATTGCTGGATTCTGTTAGTTTTGTTTTTAATTTTGCGAGAAACAGTCTATGTTGTTTTCCACAATGGCTGCACCAATGTGCATTCCCACTAACAGTGCACAATAGTCCCCTGTCCTCCACCCTCACCAGTACTTAGCTCTTTTCTTAATGATAGTCATTCCAAAAGATGTGATGCAATATCTCATCATGACTTTGATTTGCAGTTCTCTGAAGATCACTGAAGGTTACTGATGTTGAACACCTTTTTATGTGCCAGTTGGCTATTTTGGAATAAATGTCATCTTTGGAATAAATGTCTATTCAGATAATCTGCATTTTTAAATCAAATTGTTCAGATTTTGCTGCTATTGAATTGTATGAGTTTTTAATACTTTTTAGGTGTTGGCCCCTTATCAGGTAAGTGATTTGCAAAAATTTTCCTCCCACTCCAAAGATTTTCTTTCATTTTGTTGATGGTTTCCATAATGTGGAGCTTTTTAATTTGCTATAATCCCACTTATTTTTGCTTTTGTTGCCTTTATTTTGGTGTCAAATCCAAAATATCAGTGTTCAGGTTAATGTCAGTGAGCTTACCCAACATGTTTTCTTCTACGAGTTTTGTGCTTTCAGGCCTCACATTCAGTCTTTAGTCCAGTTGAATTGATTTTAGTGTATGATAACTAGGGGTCCAATTTCATTCTTTTGTATGTGACTGTCCAGTTTTCCCAAAGCCATTTACTGAAGAGACTATCTTGTGGCCATTGTATATTCTTGGCTCATTTGTTGTAAATTAATTGGCTATGTATGGATGAGTTTATTTCTGGGGTTTCTCCTCAGTCGCTTTGATTTACACGTCTGTTTTTATGCCAATGTCACACTGTTTTGGCTACTATAACCAAAAGTAACCAAAAATGGTTCGTTCTGTTTCTGTGAAAAATGCTGTTGGAATTTTGATAGTGATTGAATCGAATCTTGTAGATTGCTCTGGCTATTATTGACACTGTAAATTATTCATTCTTCCAATCCATGGACACAGAAAATGACCATTTATTTGTATCATCTTCAGGTGTTTTTTGGTTTTGTTTTTGTTTTTTTAAATCACTATCCTATAGTTTTCAGTGCACAGGTGTCTTTGGTTAAATTTACTTTTAGTGTTTTTTTTTAACTTTGAGGTATTTTTTAATGCAATTTTAAATGGAATAGTTTTCTTCTCTTTCTGATTGTTCTTCATAAGTGTATAGAAACAAATGATTTTTGGGTATTGACTTTATATTCTGCAACTTTGCTGAATTTATTTATTCTAATAGTTTTTTCTGTAGGTGTTCTTTGGAGAAATGTCTATACCTGTCTTCTGCCCTTCTTTTAAATTGTGTTATTTGTTCTTTTGGTGTTGAGTTGTATACATTTTTTAATATACTTTAGATACTAGCCCTTTATGGGATATGTCATTTGCAAATGTTTTCTCCCATTCAATAGATTATCTTTTAGTTTTGTTGGTTGTTTCTTCTGCTGTGAAGATTTTTATTTTGATGAAATCCCAATAGTTTATTTTTGCTTTTGTTTTCCTTGCCTCAGGAGACATATCTAGCTAGAGAGATGATGTTACAGAGAAGCTTAGTTTCTTAATTGGCAATTTTGCTCTATTTGCATTTACTGATTAACTACATACTGATTTGCTTCTACTAGTTTACTGTTTTATGTCAATCTGTGTCAGATTTTTGTTTTTGTTTTGTTTTTGTTTTTTTTGGGGGGGGAGGGTTTTGGAGGGGAGTTGTTTAATTGGTACTTATGTCTTCCCTCTAAATAGAGACCACTTTTTGGTTTTATCCCCACCATGCCCTCCAATTCTCATCTGTAACAGCATATACAAAAATACAATGAGGTACTATTTCTAAAGTGCTAAAAGAAAGAACTTTGAAATGGATTTCATATCTAGCCCAAGTCATTCAAATGTGTATGAATAATAAAAAGATCCTTGGACATATAAAGTCCTTCAAGTGGGATGAGGGAAACATCTTAACAAAGTAGTATATTGTCCAAAGCAGCTTCTGCTGATTTTATTCCTGTTATTTGAATAATTCTACCAAAAATGTTTTTATATTTATTTTGAGAGAGCGCGAGCAAGAGAGCAGCAGGGGTGGAGCAGAGGGGGAGAGGGAGAATCTCAAACAGGCCCCACCCTGTCAGCACTGAGCCCGATGCACGGCTTGATCTGACAAACCGTGAGATCATGACCTGAGCCAGAATCAAGAATCAGATGCTTAACTGATTGAGCTACTCAGGCACCAAAGGTGCTTTTAAAATAATTTTTAGGGGCACCTGGGTGGCTCAGTTGGTTGAGTGTCTGACTCTTGATTTCAGCTCAGGTCATGATATCAGGGTTTTGGGGGTGGAGTCCATACTGAGCATGAAGCCTGTTTAAGATTCTCTCTCCTGTGCTTGCTTCCGCAGCACATATACTAAAAAAAGATTCTCCCGCTGTCCCTCTCCACCACACTCTCTCAAAAAAAAAAAAAAAAAAAAAGAATTTTTTTTTTGTGGTAAACTTTTAGGCTTTTGAGATACCATAATATATCTAGCTGTGGGGAGTTCTTATCTAAGGTGTCCATTCTTCTTACTGCTTTTATTGTTATTCTATGAACACTATCAATCCCAAGTAGTTCAATTTAATTATGAGAAATTTGTCATGCACACATACATATGTGTATATATAATGTAGTCTTATCTTTTCTATATCTTTATTCTTCCATTTCCTTTTAGAAGGTCCTGAATCTAAGTGTTTAATTTTTAACTCTTTTTAAAGTTTATTTGAGAGAGAGAGCGAACTAGAACACACGTGGAAGTGGGGGAGGGAAGAGAGGGAGAGAATCCCAAGCCAGGGGTTCAGTATCTCAAATTGTGAGATCATGACCTGAGTTGAAATAGCGTCAGTTGCTTAACCAACTGAGCCACCCAGGCGCCTCTAATTTTTAACTGTAATTTCACTCTTCTGAAAACTCTATTCCACTGTTTATCCTACGTTTTGAGGTAATTTTTTTCATCCATTTTTCATGCTAATATTTCCATTGTAATTTTAATTTCATGTTGCTGTTATCTTCCTTAGGTCTTTTAATATAGTTATTTTACCTATTGAAAATTCTTAGTCTTTCTGTTCTAATATTTTATGTTAACTTTTTCTGTTGAGGCCGTTTTAATCCTCAGGTCTTGTTATAAGCTATATTACCCTAGGAATATTTGACTACTCTGTTGATGTACACTGGAGAAGCGTAGATGTCCAAATCCAGTCCAGACATTTAGATCTTCAGTCCTGTGAGATTTAGAACAGAGGGGGGGAATGAGTCCTAGGGCAGGGAGACTCATCCCAATCCACAGTCATCCTTTTTTTTTATTATTATTATTTTTATTTATTTATTTTTTTTTTTTTGGTTACTCTTATCTAGCAGTTCCTTAGATCTGAGTTTCATCTTTGAACTCTCAAATGGAAAAAACAATATTGGGCGGAGGGGCACTCCATAGACTGTTATCTACCAGCTCTGGGGATTTGAAGGGAAAGCGTAGGGGAGCAGATGTTTGAGTCTGTTCATTCTCAACCTATTGGCCACAAGGCGGGGTTTGTCCTGCCCTGATTTTACCCTTGTGGGTGTCTGGGCTCTGGTCTCGAATTTCTGTAGGGAGGTGGCAGACGACAGGGTGGGGTCGTGGTGTTATGATTAGAGCAGCTCTTCTTGACCGACCTCCCAGTGCCACACCAGCCACCAACTATCCCTATAAAAGTTCAACACACTTTCCATCCACCCTGGGATTTTTCAGATTTGTGTTATTCCTTAGATTCCATGCTTCCATTTTTAGTTCCTCTAGGGTTGGTTTTGGAGGAAAGAGCCCATGTTAATTTGACATTTTGGCAGGATCCAGAATGTTCTCTCCAAGTTGTTTAGAATATGCAGTCGATGGATGCAGAAAATTAGTCATACTAAAGATTGTGGTTTTTACTTTAGAAAAATGAGAAGCCATTGAAGGTTTCAAGTTCAGTGATGACAGGATCTGACTTTATTTTGAGAAGGCTACTCTGGCTGCAATTTGGCAATCAGACTGGAAGGGAGTGAGAGGCAATATGAGGACAGAGTTAGGAGGGCAGCTGTTCTGGTGAGATCGTAATGACGGCTGACACTAAGGTGTGATGGTGGAGATGGAGAAAAGTGGATGGATTCAAGAGATACCTAGTAAGTTAAATTGCTAGATTTTGATTATAGATTGAATTTAAGGGAGATGAGAGATGTATGAAAGATAACTCTTACACACTGGGCTTGCTTAACTAAATGGATATACTTAATTTGGAAGAACAGGAAGGGATTGAGTTAACTCAATTTGGGGTGTATAAATTTATGATCCCTTTGAAATATTCAGAAGACATTGTCAAATAGCTTAGAGTCCAGAGACCACTGAGCTAGCTATGATGCCTCACACATTCATAAATGGATGAAACAACCCTGAGAGTTCAGAACAGAAGGGGACCTGGAAATGAGCCTTCATGAACTCCCAACAGTTAATGGCTGGGTGTTACTGGTTGAACTGTTCTCCAAAATTTGTATTTGAAGCCCTAAGCCCCAGTATGTCGGACTGTGACTGAATTTGTAGATAGTGTGCCTTTAAAGAGGTGATTGAGTCAAAATAAGGCCTTTAGAGTAGGGCCTAATCCAAGCTGGCTGATGTCCTTACAAGAAATTTAGACATACAGAGAAGCACCAGGAGGATGTGTACACAGAGGAAAGACCATGTGAGGACAAGGAGGCAGCCACCTGCAAACCACGGAGAGAGGCCTCAGGAGGAACTAAATCTGCTGACACCTGGATTTTGTACTTGAAGCCTCCAAAACTAAGAGAAAACTAACTTCTGTTGAACAGCCACTCAGACTGTGGTTTTGTTACGGCAGCCCTAGCAAAATAATCTACTAGGTTAAAAAAAAAAAGCATGTGGCAGAAAAGTTGTGCAAAGACGAGATTATTTGGTCACAGAAGAATATCTCATCACAGAAGCCAAAGCCCAAGATTTTCAACAAGTGGGAAGAAGTCAACGGTGTTAAGGTTGGCTGACAGGTCAAGGTGAGAACTGTTCTCTGGATTTAGTAAATTGGAGTTTGTCGGCATTCTAACGCGGTGCAGAAGGGCAGGGTAGTATGGGGTTAAAGACTGGGTGGGGGGGGGAGTGAAGAAATGACAAGTGATTATGGACAACTCTTGAGGTCTGTGCTAGGGGAGGGAATGAGGAATGGAGTTCTTTTTAAATGGGAGAGACTGGACCTTGTTTTTTTGTTAATGGAAAGTTTTCAACTTAAAAGAAGTTGAATATACAAGCAAAGGAGTAACTGGTAGAAGAACACTGAGAAGAGTGGAGGCAACAGTTGATGGCGGAGCTGCGGGATGGCTGAACTTTTGTTAACAAAGGCTGGGGGCAGACGTGGGCCACCTTCAGAGTAGAACTCGGGGGACAGAGGAATGTCTGCCTATTTTCTGGTTGATGAAGGCCTTTGGTGTTTAAGCCATCTTTGCTTCCTAGGATGAAATCTCAGTTCAACTTTGCCTTATAACTCGTGTCATTTCCTCTCATAGTCTGGCATTTGGTTGCCTGGTTGTCTATTTAAAGTGTGGTTGTGAGTCTTCACCTTAATGCCACTGATATTTCAGTGAGAAGTTTTGAGAAGCTTCAAAGGGCAGCTGCTAGTCAGATACCAAAAAAATGACAAGTTTCTGTCTTCTCAAGTTTTATATTTAAATACTTAAGCCATCTGGAGTTTGTAATATATGGGGGAGGTCTGATACTTTTCCCAAATTGCTAACCAGTTATCCCAATACCACTTCAATTCAACGAATATATTTACATGCCTACTAATCACTTTGTGCGATATGCGAAATCATCTTTCTCAAAGACCTTAGTATTTCAGCAAGGGTTAATAGACCAATGAATACAGTATGAGGTACAACAAAGTGCTGTAAACACAGTTATCAGCGGTTCAAACACAGAGAGATTACATCTTTGTATCATTACAGGAAATGCCTTTTTCTGGATTCTTAAAGAAAACTAGATCTGATAGGGGACGGTGGAGAGTTGGATAAGGGATGGGGTTCAGAGGAGTAAGGCAGTCCAGGGGGAGGAACCTGAATGATGCGCAAAACTCCAAGGGAGAAACTGCAGGATGTCCTGGGAGGTAGGGTTACCTTATGGTGGGGGGTAAGTGGGTGGTAAGTTCGTACTGCAGTTAGAAGACAGCAAAGGAAACCCACTGGCCTAGGGATGGTTTGGGGCTATAAACTGGCTGTTTCAATTACGCTTGATGAAGGTGAATTAACTTAATATATACTTTAGATCGATGGCCAAAAAATTAAACAAGTCATAGGCTTATTTAAAAAAGTAAAGGGCGATTTATCAAAACTCAAGAAAATACCAGGTTGTCCACATGGAAAAATTCGGTAGACTTAAGATCCTTGCGATCCCAATAAGCAGGGTTTTTATACTTATGTTGAGGAGACAAACTTTGCGACAAAAGCTCATCAGTGACTAAAATCTTGTATTGTCCTCCCAGCCCTGTCTCAGGCCGTCAAAGGAGCAGGCTAGATGGCATCCAAGCTAAGCGCAGAGGCCGCTTTTAGGCAAGCTGCCTTGAACAATGGAATGCAGAAAGTCCCCCAGCAACCGTCTGGCTGAATGCAGACAGACCCCCTGGGCGAGCCACCTCGAACTGTCCACGGGCCCTAACCGACCCACGGGCTACTTGCAACCAAGCGGTTACCGAAAAAGGGAAAATTCCAGACATCCCCTTACCTCCTCGTGTTCCCTCTTTAAAAACAGCCCCCACCCACTGCCTTCTCGAAGACAGCCTCTCCTTTGCTCTCCTGCCCGCCACCCCCTCACGGTGTATTCGGTGAACTTCCGTCTTCTTTGTTCTGCCTCAGGTGGATTCACCGCCAGCACCACCAGCTTCCACCGGATGCCAGCCCACACTCGGGTGCCCCCATCTGCTCGGGAGAGACACCACCTAAGCTATGGAAGAAAGAGAACAAAATCCTTGGTAGAACAGAGCAGGTGGCTTTTCTCTTTCCCAGAGAATGAGAGCCCCTGGGGAAGAGGGGATGGATTATAAAAGGTAGGAAGCACGTATGGAGATACAGGGCGGCTGGGAGGACTCCGAATTGCTGAGGTGTACAAAGCAGGGGCGACCGCTCCCGGGTGAGCCCCTGTTTCAGGGAGAATGTAGTGTGTGGGTTTTCTAACCTTATGTGTTGTTTTGCCCAACTTCTCAGGAGACAAGCGCATGGCCCGGCGCCTGCATCCAGAGGGAAAAGCTCCTGCGGCTGCAGCAGGGCGGAAACGAAGCACCGCTCCCCCCAGAACAAGCATGTCCCCGACAGGTCAGCTGTGGTCTCTCTGACAGGGAGTTCCCTGCCCTAACGCTTCCCTCAGACGTTCAGAAACCTTCACAGCCGGCCCGCGCGCTCTGCCATCTGCAGTCGGGAGGGCACGCAGCTTCTGCGAATCGGGTTTTCGCAGCGCGCGCCAATGCCCGCCGGTTTGCACGGAGGCCGCTGCTGAAGGCACAACTGACCCGTGCGTTCCATTAGGGGTCACTGTGTCCCCTTCAGAGTTCAGCTCTATGCCTGGTTATAGGAGACACTTGAGATGCCAGTCAAGAGGTTCAAGTTATTCTAATAACCTACGTGTCGAGGCCTAGCAGGAAGAGTAGGAGTTAAGAGGCTGTAAAACTGGAACAAGTTTTAGAAGAAGAAAAGTGAAGGAATCATGAATTTAGGGTCTAATCGGTCTTTAACACAGACATGAAGCTGTCGAAGGGCGAAGGTGGCAGGAACGCAAACAGAACAGCACAACCCAGGTGCTAAAGACGCCCTCTTCCTCAGAAGGTCATGGTCCGGGCTCCGAACGCTCCACTAGCCAGGGTTCCCTGAATCAACGGCCGAGGGCTGAGGCTTCTGGAGAGTTCTCTGCGGGACTCGGGGCACTGAGGTCCTAAGAGCACAAGCCAGACTTGTCGAGGCCAGTCAGCCAAGACCAAGATTTCCTGTATGAAAGCGTAACAAGCCACAGCTTACCTGGGGTCTCCCAGCAAGACTCCTTCCCTGGGGTTCTCAGCCCCCTGCCCCCCCCCCCCACTACCGTGGTCCATTCTGTGCCAGCTTCGTGCCGTTTCCGCAATTCCCTTCTTCCGCTGAACCCGACCTGATGGGAAGGGGAAAGGTGAGCCTCTGGCTCCTCTGAAGTCACAACTGACAGGCCTCTGGGCCCAATGTTTTGTCTCCTCGATTTTGACACCGAGCAGCAGAGAAGGGCAGGAGGGGCTCCGCTCATCGGCATCAGGAATCTCACGTCTCACACAGACGCCCCTTAAGAGTCCTGTCTTCCGGAAGCATAAACTGGCTGCAGGTACTTCCTTCTCCCCAACCAATCTGTTCTATTGCTTTTCATTTCTCCTTGCTCCGCATGGCCTAGCCCTCTGTGAAGGAACTGGTCTGGTGGAGGGGAAGAAAGCTAGACTGAGGAGAAAGCCAGCAAGCAAGCAAACGATCAGAGACAGAGGATTTATTATGCAAATAGCTATGCAAACGGGAGCCCTGGCAAACTGCCAGAGAACTTTCCGGATTAAGTTGTGCATCCCTGTATTACAGGTACCACGTCAGAGTAACATCCTGGAGAACAAAATGAGAAACCAGAGAACACAGCATCTCAGGGATCCGTGAGGTCTGGACTCGTTTTTGAAATACTTTGTAGCTCTGGGCAAACATCTTCCCAACTGCTTGCTAAACGCTGGATCTGACGCCGGCCAGCTGTTCAGGCACCAGCTGTCCTGGGGACGAAGAGGAGGACTAGGAATGAGAAACAGCCTTGCTTCTAGGAAAGTAGTATCTGAGAAGGATCGTCAAGGAAGATCTATTTTATCACTTTAAAATCAACTTTAGTAAAACTACGAATTCTCTAGTTTAATCATTATTAAAATAATCCCTCCAGAAGCAGCATGCCTTAGTTCCCTCTCACCGTATCATAAATTCTTCCGTAACTGTTAGTACTTATTACCACTGTTGTGATCTGGTTTTTAAAACTCTTGATACTGCTTGAGTTATACAAGCATATAAAACATGACTTTTCTAAGTTTTTATAGTGACTTAAGGGTCTTGAAAAATAACACAGTGAATTAATTTCAATAAGTAGAATGATGGAGTTTCTGTATGATTATGGCGCGTGGGGGTCAATCCAGCTTCCAGTGATTTTTGGACTCAACCAATGCTAACTGCTACGGCAAGGAGATCATCGGAAGAAGATACCAGTCGAATGGTCAAAAAGAAGTCCACCACACTGTGCCCTAAGGATACACTGAAAAGGTTCAAAAGTAAAACAGCGCACTCATTTGTTTGCTTGGTTAATTGTTATTTTAGTGATCAGAGTGAGTGAAGTTCTTAAAACTAGGCCTTGGTCTGCAGGCCTGAAAGCTCTCTAGAGAACTGAGGTGAGAAGATTCAGGGTTATCAAACGGCAATTATTCAGCGAACCCCCTGCCTCACAGACCTAGCGGCTGGCACCCGGAGAGGTCTGGGTGTCTTTATCTCCTTGGAGGCATACAAGTTACAGAGTACTTTATTTCTGTCTCATTGGTGACAGGCAGAGTAATAGTGTGGCAGAAGACGACTTGGCCTTAGTTTAAACGGTGATTCCAGAAAATGCAAGACCTTTTCTGTCAGCTGAGATAACACACTAGTAAGATCGCAAAGGATACATGTAAGTTGGGATGCCTCTTGCGGCCAAGTGTTTCCGAATAAGTCGCTCAGTACCATACCAGTTAAAATCTTTTGTGGCGTGTCCAAGGCGTGGAAGATGAACACTTGCTGTTAAAAAGAAAAAAAAGATTATGGTGTCTTCATTCGTCAAAATTGGAATCAGTATAAAATATACATGAAGAGAACGCTACACTCTCAGAGTCACTTTGTGGTTTCCAATGGACAAAAATGTGCATAATCATGGAGTTTCCCACACAAAGCTTACAAGTACAATGCCAAAGATATTCCAGGGAGGGACTGTAATAGGAAAAATTAAATAATTCCACTGAACGCAAAGACCTACGGGCCCTGGAAATAAGTAGGTACAATGGATAGAATATGATCAATGTTGGAGATAAAATGGATTCCTTAAAAGTCAATCATTTCGATAAACTCTGAGACACACTGGGTTTGGAAATAAAACTTCATTCTGACTTCTGGCAGAGAACGGTCTGCTAGTGTGGACTGTGTGTGGCTCTCCAAGAGTTAGGCTACACCGTGTCCCATCTGACCAGATCCCTACACCTCGGGTCCTCTGCTTCCTCATCTGCAAAATCATGATGCAGATACCCCAGTGGAGGGAGACGGTCCACGGAGCTACTGGATACAAAAGTGATCTGGACCGGAAAGGAGGCTATTCAAATACAAGGTGGTGTGGCGGTTACTTGTGTGGTCTCCTATATGGGGGCTGAACCTCTACCATGGATACTGAATGAGGTCTTGACATTTCTTACCTCCCTTTAAAAATCCTAACACGGGCCTGGGAACAAATTCATCTACTTCTGAGCTCAGATGAAAAGCTTACCTTTCTTTTTCTTTGCTGCTAAATAGATCTTCTTCAGGCCTTCTTCTAGGGCTGCCATTTTAATGCCAGACAGGACATTGGAGCGATCACGGTGCTGGGCCACGATCAGGGCCAACTAGGAGGAAGGGCCATCAAATGGTTCACCTGAGACGAGACGGCTGCACTGCCAACTCTGTGACCTGCCCAGCGAGGGGTGCGAGCATCCCCAACAAGCCGTCTCCGTCTCTCTTGGAGGTTCTGCTGAACAATCACGTCCTACCAGATTCGTGACTTAACCTCCCTCATAACTGCTTTATTTTGTGGTGACTTACTACCCAAGCATTTCTTCTTCTTTTAAAAGGTATGTTAAAACCAGAGTCCAAAACATGCTGTCTTCCCTAAGTGTTCTCAGTGGTAAAGACAATTTTTCAGAGTCTAAGGAGCAGAAAGGATTTTACAGGTTCCTGTGTCCGGCACTCTGGCTGATGCTCAAGTCAGCTCCACCCTATTCAGTCTCTGTTCAAGTCATCCCCACCCTGTCCTGACCTCGGGGCTGGGGGGAGCCTGGAGGGCCCAGGGAGCATCTGGGACGGACATGGCTGCTGCCCCGTCGTTACCAGCTGTGAACACTTCTCTTGAGTCACTGGATTCTGAGCATTTACGCACAACCACTGTGTCGTTCACATTCTTCAGTTTAGAAAGGTCGGAATGAACGACTGAACGGGCAGAAGCCACTTTGTTGTCGGTCACCTGGGCGACCAACCTCAAGAAAATACACCTCTTTCTTTCAGCTCAGTTTCTAAATTTCTTTTCTAAGATTTGGCTCTAAATCGGAGTATGAATTCAGGCCCTTGAGCGAGCTAGTTAAGCGCAGGAAATGAAACATCTTACGGGAATTCTAAAGGGCTGACAAGCAGGAGACACCTAACATGCAAACGGAGAATTTTACAGGCGGAGGAAATACGCCTCGGCTCCCCTCTGCTAGGGCAGCTCTTACACCACTTTTCACACAATAAACAAAGAAGTGCTCAGGGGTTTCAGTCATGTTTTCTTATTCAGGAAGGGTTTCCCGAGCATTTCCTAGGCGCTGGCACTGCGTGTACTGAGCATAAAAAGACAGTATGAGTCGACACCCTCAGAAGGAGCCCACCTAAGGTCAGTGTAGGAGACAAGCACGTTAGAGGACAGTGTTCCAGGGACAGTGACGGACAGAAGCAAGGGGGGACAGAGTGGGTGCGCTGGACTAGGAGGCCCGACCTGCTGCTGATGGGCGGAACTGTGCCGTCTGGAATTCCTCGGTGGAAGCCCTAACCCTCAGAACTTTAGACGTGACCGCATGTGGAGACAGGGCCTCCAAGGAAGCAAGTAAGTTAGAGTGGGGCCCTGAGGGGGGGACCTAATCCAGCCTGACTGCTGTGTTCACAGGAGATCTGGACACACGCTGAGATACCACGATGCACACGCAGAGAGGAAAGCCCATGTGAGGACACAGAAGGCGCCTGTCCCTAAGCCAAGGAGAAGGCCTCAGAGGAAATCAGCCCTGCCCGTAGCCTCCAGAATTGTAAAGAAATTAGTTTCTGTTTTCTAGACCACCTATTGGTGGGACTGTGTTATGTCAGCCCTTACAAACCAACACAGGGACAGAGAGGCCAGCGGGGACAGGACAGATTTCAAGAGGAGGCCAAAATTTGCCTTCCATAAGAGAAGTGGATTTTTTACTTACCAAATCCTGCCCTTTGTTTCTTGACTCTTTATCATCAACAGGAAACAAAAGGACACCTCCCAGAGTCAAGTCTGAGGTAAAAGAACAACAGAGAACGTGAGGTTCACTCTACACTGAGACCTCTGAAGAGGGGCTCTTGTGACTGCGCTGGCTCCCTCCTTTCCCACAGCCGACCGCGCTGCAGTCTCCCCGTTTCTCACTCTCCTGGCCTCAGTCACTGCCTCACCAGGTAGTCGCAGGATACGCTCCCGAATTTTTTCCTTTTTGCTCAAAAACTTTTTACTTTTTTAATGTTCAATTACGGTAAACTATACCTCATATAAAATTTACCACCTTGACCATTTTTAAGCACGCAGCTCCGTAGTGCTATGCCGTCAATCTCCCCAGCTCTCTTCACCTTGCGAAACTGACAGTCTATACTCCGGAATGTAATTTTTTGAGGGACCTCTGTACCGTTTTCCAGGGTGGCTGCACCAGTTTGCAGTCCCACCAACTGTGCATGAGGGTTCCCTTTTGTTCACATCCTCATCAGTACTCACTATCTGTCTTCTCGATGACAGCCATTCTAACAGGTGTGGGGTATCTCACTGTAGTTTCGATCTGCGTTTCCCTGATGATTACTGATGTTGAGCACCTTTTCAATCCCCAGTTGGCCATTTGTGTACATCTTCTTTGGGAAAATATCTATTTAGTTCCTCTGTTCACTTTTTAATCAGATTGACTATTTTTTCTGAGTTGTCTGAGTTCTTTATAAACCGTTGAATAGTAACCCCTTATCCAATATAGGATTTTCAAATATTCTCTCCCATTCTGTTAAGTTGCCCTTCCATTCTGTTCACTCCTCTGAAGTGCAGAAGCTTTTAAGTTTGATGTAGACTCATCTGTTGATTTTTCCTTTGTTGTTTGTTCTTTTAGTGTCCTCCCCAATCTCAAGGAGCTTCTTCCCTAGGTTTCCTCCTAGGAGTTTTATGGTATCAGGTTTTATGCTTGTCTTTGATCCATTTTGAGACTGTTTTTGTGAGTGGAGTAAGGTAGGGTCCAATTTCGTTTTCCTGCATATGGCTGTCCAGTTTTCCCAACATCATTTGCTGAAGAGACTACATTTTCCTTACTGGATATTCTTGGCTCCCTTATTAAATATTAGTTGGCAATATACGTAGAGATGTAATTATGTATTCCATTGGTCTAGGTGTCTATTTTTATGCTGGTACCATACTGTTTTAATTATTATCACTTTGGAGTACAGTGTGAAATCAGGAGGTGTGATGCCTCCTGCTTTGTTCTTCTAACGAGTGCTTTGGCTATTCAAGGTCTTTTGTGGTTTCACTTAAATTTTACGATTTATTCTCTTTGTGTAGAAAATGCCATTGGAATTTTGATAGGAACTGTATTAAATCTAGAGATGGTTTTGGGTAGCCTGACATTTTAATGATATTAACTCTTCAAATCAGTGAATGTGGAGTATCTTTCCAGTTGTGTCTTCTTCAATTTCTTTAAACAAAGTCTTGTATTTTTCATTGTCTGATCTTTTACTTCCTTGGCTAAATTTATTCCTAGGTCTTTTTCTGTGTTTGAGGTTACTGTGAATGGGTAATTTTTTAATTTCTTTTTTTGTTTCATTGCTGGTACATAAAGAAGTAACTCATGTCTGTGTGATTTTTAGATCCTACGCTTTACTGAATTCATTGATTATCTCTAACAGTTTTTTCCAACTGATTAAATCTACTATATTGAGAATTTGGGATTTTCAACATATAAGATCACATCATCTGCAAATAATGACAATTTTACTTCTTCCTTTCTGATTTGGATGCCTTTTAATTTGTCTGCCTGATTGGTCTAGCGAGAACTGCCAGAGTGAGGACAATAGGTAACCCTGTCTCGTTCCTGATTTTAAAATAAAAGCTTTTAATTTTTCTCAGCTGACTACACTGTTAACTGTAGGTATCATTATATGGCTGTTATTATGTTGAAGTCCTATACTTATTCCATTGAGGGTTTTTATAACGAAAGGATGTTATATTTTGTCAAATGCTTTTACTTCATCTATTGAGAGGTTCAATGATTTTTGTCTTTCATTCTATGAATGTGGTGTATCACATCTGTTGATTTGCATATGATGAACTATCCCTGCATCCCAGGGAGAAATCCCACTGGGTCATAGTGTGTAATCCTTTTAATGAGTTCTTAAGTTTGGCTCGCTAATATTTTTTGGAAAACTTTTGCATCAATATTCATCAGGGATATTGGTCTATAGTTTTCTTTTAATGTTTATCTGGCTTTGGTATCAAGGTAATACTGGCCTCACAGAAGGAGTCTGAAGTGTTCCCTCCTCTTTAATTTTTCTGGGAGAGTTTGAGAAGGATTGGCATTAGTTCTTCTTAAAATATTTGGCAGAATTTGTCCATGAAGGCACCTGATCCAGTTTTTTAAAACCTGAGTCAATCTCCTCACTCATTATTAGTCTGTTCAGCCTTTATATTTCTTCCTGGATCAGTTTTAGTAGGTTGTAGGACTATGAATTTATCCATTTCTTATAGATTATCTAATTTGTTGGTGTAAAATCATTCATAGTAGTCACTTATGATCTTAATGTTTTTCTGCAGTGTCAGTTGTAATTTTCTCCTCTTTCATTTCTGACTTTGTCTTCGCTTTTCATTTTCTTAATCTTTATTTTTGAGAGAGAGACAGAGACTGCGTGTGAGCAGAGGAGACGCAGACACAGAATCCAAAGCAGGCTCCAGACTCCAAGCTGTCCGCACAAAGCCTGACACGGGGTTCCAACCCATGACCTGAGCCAAAGTCGGATGCCCAACTGAGTAAGCCACTCAGGTGCCCGTCTTCTCTCTTTTCTTAGTCTTGCTAAAGGTTTATCAATTTTAGTTTTTCTTTTTTTTCTAATTTTTTTAATACATTTATTTATTTTTGAGAGAGAGAGTGAGACAGAGCATGAGCGGGGAGGGGCAGAGAGAGAAAGAGACACAGAATCTGAAGCAGGCTCCAGGCTCTGAGCAAGCGTTCAACACAGAGCCCGACGCGGGGCTCGAACCCACGAACCGTGAGATCATGACCTGAGCCGAAGTCGGACACTTAACCAACTGAGCCACCCAGGTGCCCCTCGTTCGTCAAAAAAAATCAGCTCTTAAGAGTCACTTATCTTTTCTATTGATTTTCTGGTCTCTAATTTTATTTGAGATCTGATATTATTTCCTTCTTTCTGCTAACCTTGGGCTTAATTTGCTCTTCTTTTTCTAGTTTCTTGAGGTATAAAGTTAGGTTAACCTGTTTGTTTGAAATGTTTTTAATATATGCATTTATTGCTATAAACTTCTCTCAGAACTGTTTCTGCAGCATCCATCAGTTTTTGGTATGCTGTTTCCATTTATGTTGTTTCCATTCTTTGGTTTGCCTTCTGTTTTCTTCTTTGACCCCCTGGTTGGTTGTTCAGGAGTATGCTGTGCGCTATTCAGTTTCCACATCTTTGTAGATTTTCTAGCTTTCCTCAGTGAAAGATTTCTAGTTTTATACCACTGTGGTTGGAAAAGACACTTGGTATAATTTCAGTCTTCTTTTGCTAGGACTTGTTTTGTGCTCTATCTTATGATCTATTCTTAAAAATGTTCCGTGTGTACTTGAGAAAAATGTGTATCGTGCTGCTGTTGGATGAAATTTTCTATAGATGTCTATTATGCCAATTTGGTGTAATGTTTGGTCCAAGGCTATCGTTTCCTTGTTGCGTTTCTGCTTGGGTGATCTGTGCATTGCTGAAAGTCCCCTATTATTGCATTGTCGTCAATTTCTTCCTTCCTATCTGTTTATACTTGCTTTAATATATTTAGGTGCTCTGGTGTTGGGTGCATATATACTATTGTTATATCTTCTTGACGGATTGATCCCTTTATCATTATGCAATGTCCTTGCTTGTCTCTTATTGCACTTTGGTTTAAGGTCTACTTCGTCTGATGTAACAGCTCCCCACACTTTCTTTGGTTCCCGCTTACATGGAGTTCTCTTTTTTCCATCCCTTCACTTTTTAAGGCTCAAGTTGGTCTCTTGTAGGCAGCAAACAGCTGTGTCCTGTTTTTTGCTCGTTTCTTCCATCTAGCCACTCTGTGCCTTTTGCTTGGTAAATCCAATCCACTCACATTTAGAGTAACTAATTTATGTTAAGTACTTAGTAATGCCATGTTACTAACTGCTGGCTAGTTGCTTGGTATTTCCATTCTTTTTCCCTGTTTCTGCCTACCTTTGTAAACTGGTTATTTTCTGTGGTGGGGTGCTCCGTTTCCCCTTTGTCTCTTGTGGATCTGCCCCATCCTTTTACTGTGTTGTTACCATAAAACACCTTACAGATAAAACACTCCACCTTAAGCTGATGGTAACTTGTGCTCAATCACCTACTGAGCCTCTCCCTTCTACTCCTTGTTCTATTACTGATGTCACAATTTACCTCTTTTTATGTTGTGTATCTGTTAACAATTTATCGCAGCTATAGTTATTTTTACTACTCTTTTCCTTTAACCTTTATACCAGAATTGAGTGGTTAAAGCACCATCCTAATGTAGATTAGTTACCTAACTCTATTTTTCACCTTTTCTAGTACACTGTGTACTTCCATATGTTTTCATGTTACTGATCACTAGCTTTTCATTTTGGCTTGAACAACTCCTTTCAGCATCTTGCAAGGCAGGGCTCGTGGTGGTGAACTCCCTAAGCTTTTATCTGGGATATCTTATCTGCAAGATGATGTGGCCAAATACCATCCCCTTGGTTGGCAGTCTTCATCCTTCCACACTGAATGTCGGTCCACTCTCTCCCGGCCTGTACTTTCTGCTGAGAAATCTGCTGACAGCCTGATGAGGGTCCTTTGTAGGTTATATAGCTTCTTTCTCCCCCCGGCTTCTTTTAGATTCTTTATCATTGATTTTTCAGTTTCATTATAATATGTCTTGGGGAAGGTCTTTCTGCATTGAGATAATGGGGTGATCTATTAGCTTTGGGGACTTCTATGTCCAAGTCTTTCCCCAGGTTTGGGAAGTTCTCAGGTTTGACTAACTGGTTTTATTAGAGAGAGAGAAAGCGAGCAAGCACGGGTGCGAGCAAGCGCGCAAGCAGGGGAGAGGGGCAGAGGGAGAGAGAAAATCTTAAGCAGGCTCCATGCCCAGCACAGAGCCCGACACAGGGCTCAGTCCCACAACCCCTAGGATCATGACCTGAGCCAAAATCAAGAGTTGGACACTCAACCAATTGAGCCACCCAGGTGCCCAAGATACCATTTTTTAAAAACAAACTCTCTGCCCCCTGCTCCCTGTCTTCTCTTTCTGGAAGCCCACTTATTCTGGTATTTTCCTTCTTCTGAGAGTTGTCTTTTTGACCCAATACTATAGCTCATGTACTTTCTTCACTTTTTTTTTTAACCTCTTCTATATTATTTCTAAATTCCTATCCTCTAAGTCACTTATTCTTTCTTCCATCTGGTCAGCCCCCCCACAGCCGCTCTCTATTGTTATTCTTTTATCTCATTCATCAAATTCTTCAGCTCCAGAATTTGTTTGGTTCTCTTTTACATTCTCAATCACTTTGTAACAGAACTCATTTTGTTCATATGTTTTATTCCTGATTTTAATGAATTGCCTTTGAGTTTTCTTGTAACTCACTGAGTTTATTCATAACTGCTATTCTGAATTCTCAGTTAGATTGCAATATTCTGTGCCTTTGAGCTCAGTTGCTGGAGAACGGTCATTTTCTTTCTGTGGTGCCATATTTCCTTGATTTTTCACATTCCTCGGAGTTATGCATTGCTGCTTTTGCATTTGAAGTAGCAGATACATCCTTAACTCTGCGCTCACTGCTTTCAGCAGATGGTTTTATGTTCTGTGGTACTGTTACTATCTGAGATACTCCTTATGTTTGTGAAGTATACCTGCTCCACTCTTCTTGCTCTCTCGGGGCCAAACTTTTAAGCCTTTGTGTTATCTCTGGTTGTTACAATTCACCAGGCTGGCTATTGGAAACAGCATTCTAGAAGAGCAATAGCTACAGTTTATGGTTTTTCCTTGCCCAACGACCAGGGCCTGTTCTGAGTGCGCTCCTGGTCTACCAGGGCTCGCTCTCACAGACCACTTGGGAGCTTGCACGAAAAGCTAGCAGCAGAATCAGAGGAAGTGTGAGGTTGGCACTCAGTGTTTTGGGGAGGCTGCAGACCCAGTAGGGAGAATCTTGTCCCAGAGATTTGTGAGTGAACTTCCTCCTGAGCCGATCCCTTTGACGCTATTTGAAGCTCTGATCTGCCTCCTCGCAGTCACACAGCTCCCACTTCAGTACTCCGGGTGCTGCGGGAGAGAAATGGGTGTTCCATCTGGCTGGGACAGCCAGGAGCATTCTGGCTTGCCTTTCCCCCCACAGGACAGGTCACCTTCCCCAGATAAATCAGCCCATTTAGGGTTTCCCTGAGGGAGAAGCAGAAGCAGAAGTAGGTCTCTCACCATCTCCACTGTGATCCACGCATATTTTTTTCTCTTTTTTTCCCCTTCTCCAATGGTGTGCTGGAGTCTTCCAGCAGGAAGGCTGGATTCCTTCAAGCTCTGTCTCAGGAGTGAGTACCTGCGTGGGTCAGCACTCATCTGATTTGTGCCTGACAGTGGCAAGCGGCATCTGGGCAGCTGTGCTGGCCCCACGGCCTGTACGGAGGTTTGTCTGTCTCTCACTGGTGGCGGTGTGGGCCAGACTCCTCTCAGGTCCTTCACGGGAAGGTGCTAGGTCCCAAAAGCCCCACCACATGCTTTTGTTTGTGTACAGAAGTCTAACTCACTGATTAAAAGGGGTGATGAAAAGGAGGAATGTTTTATGCCACCATTGTTGCTGATGTCATCCCCTTCACTCCCGAATGATCTCCCGACTCAATGTCCCTTATGTATTACCTACAAAATACTCCTGCAGGCATCGGAAACTGAGTGCAAACCCAGCGGCGTCTGGGGATGGGAAGGGGGAGCATTATGAACCGGAAATCCCTTCACAAGGCTTATGTTTGTTTTAAACCATTCCAACAGTGCCCTCTACTATATCTGCATCTCTCTGTACGTCTTCCTACCTCATCCGAATCGAAGCAAACTAATGCTCTAAAACAACGTTCTATGGCTTTATCTACTTCAGTTTGAACCTTTTCTTCCCTAATCCATCCTGCACACTTGAATCTTTTAAGTCGTTCTAAAATACTGGCTCTGTTATGCCATTCTTCTCTTCAAAACTCCCAAAGACTAGCCATGACCCGCTGGATAAGGTCTGCCTTAGAATGGCATCTCCCTCGACAAGCCACGTGCAGTCTTCCATGCTGTGGTCCAAATCGCTCTCTTTAAACATCAAACTCTCCTCTATTCCTCAGCCTCAACCCGCTACTCTGGCCTGCACACCCCTGCCCTAAAAACATTCGCTGTGTAACTGCCTGGGTCATTCAACACCCTGCACTGGGAATGACAGGAGGTGTGCAAATACCAAACAGCACGAGACACAGGGATCCTCTTCCATTTCCCTCCACCCACTAAACTTCAACCCATCTTCTCAGGCCCAAGATAACTTTCACTACCTCCACACAGCCCTCCCCGATAATTCGAGCTCACACTTTCTTTTACCCTGCTCTACGCTGTTTTAGTCTTTCTTCAGAAAAGAGTGCACACTCCCGACCCTGTTTCCCTACCAACCACTTATACCTTAACTCTGTGCAACCAAGGTTCAGCCTTCAGACTCTCCTCAAAGCACGCCAAGGTCACGGGACTGCGCTTGGGGAAGATACAATGATGGCCTTCTCCCAGTTCTCAGACCACTTCGTGACACCCTCTCCTCCCCTGTGCTTCAAAATATCACATTCTCAGGGTTCTCTTAGCTGACACTTCCCTCTGTCTCCCCTTGTTGCTACTATTCCTAAGTGGAGGTGTTTTCCACATTCTGTTCCCTGCCCTCTCATTTTTTCCCGTCCTGCCTTCCTCACAGAATCCAAATAGGTATTCCTCGATCTTCATTTCTGTCTCTGACCTCTCCTGAATTCTCTGCTTTTCCACCTGCCCAATCACTATCTAGATCTCAGTCATTTTAACCTACTAAACCTTTCTGTCGGTGATCTATTTTAGTAGAAAGACTACTCCCTCTAAGTCCTTATATCCCTTTCCATCCTAGAAAACCAGGCAGAAGAATTAGAAAAAACGAATCTCTGAGGAATCTAAAGGTAAGTTAAGGTCCCTTGGCCGCTCAAGTCCCCAGGAAATAATGACCATAATAAATTTACTCCTCGACTACTTTGTGATTTCTGCACATAACAGATGCCCTTTCTCCTTCTCCATGCCAAGGGAGAGTACTGAGACTCCAAGTTCCTCTGGCCACAAGCAGCTTTACTTCTGTCTCCAGGGAATGCTGTCCCTCAACCTACGCTAATGTCATAATACGCCCTCCTCATCTTCAACGGCCAACCCGAGCTCTTGTTAGCACTTTAATGGTGTGTCTGATTTCTCTCCCACAGGTGTCTGACGTTTTCGGGAAACATTCCCTTATGAAGATGGGGTGTCGGTCACAGTGGAGGGTAAACAATGAAATGTTCTTCATGCCAATACTTCAACATGCACGCTGGGATTAATATTTACCAGAATACTTCCATAGCCACATATTCCATATCTCCTCATTATACTTCCATGAGGCTGGTGGAATAGGTATTAATCACAAATTACAAATAAGAAAACAGGCACAATCCTCAAAGTCCCATAACTACGTACATGATGAAAAAAACTAGCTAATGAGACTCCACCCAGCTCTTCCAATTCCTTAACTAGTGCTTCACAACCCATGTGATACCTGCCCTAAGTGTCCCCTCCAGTCTCATTCCATTCCTTCCCCTTCTCTCTGCTTTGCTTCTTACCTTTCATTTTGCCAGCCAGCTCGTATATTTTTCTTGGCTCAGCGGATCGTGTTTCCAAAGCTGTGAATAAACCACCTCTGCCCCACCGGCCAGAGTCATCTAGAAGAAGAAAAAATGTTCACTTATCGAAGGCAGAGTCCAGTCCACAATTTACAAAGGTACACCCACTAGATTTGTAAAAGAATGATTTTTCAAAGGAAAGAGACATCTCTGTAGTCTCCCAGGAATGTCCCAGGTGGGACTTCTCAAATAGGTTTAGGATTTATGGACGCCACCTGGCCGTCACAATAGGAAAGATGGAGAGGAGACGTAACATAACGAACAGGTGAAGCACTGCTCACACAACAGCGTATGGCTCCCATTTTACAGATTAAGGAAGGATAAAGTTGTTAAATGACTTGAGTTGCTGCTACCATAGCTGGTTAGTATCTTCCATTTACAGTCATTCAATCATCGTTAGCATGTATTACATGTTAAACACCGTTCTAGGCACTAGGGTTTTACCAGGGAACCAAAAAAAAAAAAAAAAAAATCACTACCCCCATGAACTTTGGTTTCTAGTACAATGAAATAATCATACAAGCAAACACATAATACATCAGGTGGTGATGCATGTAATAACGTAAAATAAGGTAGGAAGAGAGAACAAGACGCATGGCAGTGGGACCTGTTTTACATGAGGCACTCGGGAGACCTCTCTGAGATAAGGACATTTGAACAGGCTTTCTGTGGCTACCTGTGGAAAGAGGGTTCCAGGCAGAGGAGTAAAATGTGCCAAGGTCATGGGGGAGGGAAGGGGACATGCTTAGAGTTTTGCTCTTTCTCAAAAGATTTGTCTTGTGTATGTTGCCTCCTTCAACCCTGTTAAAAACCTTGTGCAGAGTACAGGAAAGATGGTAAAGGAACCTGAGCCCCCGGGACACGGGGCTGTGCAACCAGGTAAATAAGAGCGCCAGCAAGGGTTAAATTTAAGTCTCTGGATTCTAAAATTTGCCCTTTTCCTGACCACATGACTGCACCGCCCCATCAGTCACCCCTAGGTCAGCCTTCTGCCTCCTCCTCCCCAGTTCTTGGCACCATGAAGACCGCTGCACCCACCCTGGGCCCACTCTACATCCACCTACCTACGCAGTGAACGATGACCGCGTCCTCCGCCCCAGCCTGGGGGTGGGTGACGTCACCACTAACATACTTGATGGCGGTTGACTCTGGGTCTTCATAATCCAGCTGGGCAGAGCTCTCCCTTTCCCTGCCCTCCAGGTCCTCCGGTTCGCTCTCCTCGGAAGGCAGGCAGGAGGACTGGTAATTGTTGGACTCCCACCAGGCCATCCTTCAACAGGCCAGGGAGAAAAGGAAATTAACCTGGCCTCTCGCAATTTCCCTTGGAGCGCAATTCATCCTGCTCTTCACAAACAGTGAGTGCCCAGTGGAAATGCAATTAGACACTCACGCTGATTGCCGTTTTCTGCCTCTTTGTAAATCAACAAGAAGTCTTACTAAGCCTAGCTGCCTCCTGCCTATACTTCAGTAATGAGCAGCTGCCGCATGTCCCTGTTTTTAAGAATAAGGTACCGTTTGGGGCGCCTGGGTGGCTCAGTTGGTTGAGCGTCCGGCTTCGGCTCAGGTCACGATCTCACGGTTCGTGGGTTCCAGCCCCGCGTCGGGCTCTGTGCTGACAGCTTGGAGCCTGGAGCCTGTTTCGGATTCTGTGTCTCCCTCTGTCTCTCTGCCCCTCCCCTGCTCACACTGTCTCTCTCTCTCTCTCTCAAAAATAAATAAAACATTAAAAAAATTAAAAAAAAAAAAAAAGAATAAGGTACCATTCACATGAACTACTCTTTGTCAGGCACCTACAGTAAAATCTTTTCTTCCTTCAACTAAATGAATCTTCTCTGCCTTAGGTGCTCAGGACTTTTCACAAAAGTACACTAACTGTTAGGGTTAACGTTTAATGTTTAAAAAAAATATTCTATTACCCGTAGGAACTACCAGTTTTATAGAAGCTTTCTGCAAGTTTCAAGTATTCAACTGTGGACTGACTACACAACAGCGATTCCTTTATCAAATGTGACCCTGGCTTCATTAGGATACAGTCAAATAATACGCACATACTTTTTTTCATGTTCTGCTTCTTCCTTTTTCCTCTTCTTCTCCTCCATCAGTCTCTTTCTCTTGGCTGCTGCCTCTTGTCTCTTCTTCCTTCTGTCCTCTACTTCCTCTGGGCTCAGAATCCGCTTCCTTTTGGCAGACCCCTCTGCAAGGCCTGGGAGGAGAACCTACAGGAAGAACCGGATCCACAACCAGGAAGGTTGGAGGCTGACTTTTCCTTCTTGAGTTTCATACATCCCTAACACACATTCGGTGTGAAAGCAACACACTTACTAATATTTCATAAAACTGCATCTCTGTGCCCCTTGGGTGGTGGGAGGTGGTGGCAAGACACTTGAATTTACCGTTCATATTACACATCTCATTGGCCTGGTGACCGGGAGATTGTGATCTAAACTCAACCAAAGCACTGGCATGGCCAGTACAACAGTACATCATTTTGATTAATTTCAACAGGAATAAGGTGCTTCAGAAAAGTTACTTTTTTTATACAAAGCATGTCCTGCAGAAGGCCATTTCAGGTTTAATCATTTTTAAAGGCGATCCTCCTACAATGTATTATATAATTCTTTCTTAAACAGAGTATTTCAACTTCATGATTATCTTAATGATAGGTAGCATTTAATGAGCACATACAAAGTGCCAAACACTGTGGCCATAACATGTATCATTCTTGACTGCCACCTCTTTTAGTGACACAGACAAATCATCAGGAGGATGGCACGGTATTTCGGGGTGGCTTGGGTGCATAGGGCTGCTTTCGCCTGCATTAAATGGTAAAACACACTTCCTATTAATGACAACTTTTTTTTTTAATGTTTATTTTTGAGTGGGGGGGAAGGGCAGCGAGATGGGGGATAGAGGATCTGAAGCAGGCTCTGTGCTGTGGGGCTGAAATTCATGAACCATGAGATCATGACCTGAGCTGAAGTCAGACACTTAACCGACTGAGCAATCCACATGCCCCTAATTATACTTACATTTCAACACATATTTATAAATCACTCCCAGAGTCATTTTTTGTTCTCTTAGAATCTGGAAGAATTTATTCTTTACATAAATTAATAGTTCTTACACTGCCTTTATTTCGGAGTAATCGGCCCTCTTGAGTCGTTTTCTCCAAAAGGGTTTTCCGAAGGTTCACCAGTTGCTCAAATGATTTTCTGTCTTCTTTACTAGGCTCCTTGGAATAATCTTTACCTTCAAATAAGTACATATGGTTTTCTAAGAACATAAAACACAAAACAGAAATGTTAGTTAAAAGAAAAAAAATTAATTCCATTCAAAGCAATAACTAAGGCAAATAAGAGAACAACCTATGTTCTAAATGGGCTAAGAGGAACTTGTGATTTTGGATCCCACAGACACTGATGGGTGGGGATCTCACACATTAACCATCTCTGGTTGGCCTGCGAGTCTGCTGGACACCTCCACCCTGTTGAGTCTTGGATCACTCTCATCACTCATTCCACACTACTCTTCAGCAAACATCTCACTGAGATCACTTAATAAAAGGTAACTGAAAACACGTTTTTATTCCACACATATTTAATACTCAACTTGTTCCTTTAATATTACAGAAAAGGAGAAAAGTGGCAAATCTATGAGAAAATGGAGAATCACAAAAATAATCCCTTAGATTTACAATATTCTTTTCATATCGCATAAAATATCTTTATGAAGCCTCCCCACAATCCTGATATAACCAACCCCACTGAAGAAAGGGGAAAATGAGGCTCAGGGATTATGGGACTCCAGTTCTAACTGCTAATACATGAAGAAGGCAGGATTTTGACTCGAGAGCCAGGAGGCTCTTTTCGGTGCATTACTGTGTCTGCAGAAGGATGGAGACTGAACAAGCCAGCAAATACCGATTACAGTCATAGCAACAATGACGACAGTGCGATCTTAAATAGCATTTTGTGCCATCAGAGCTCTTTCCCATCTATTATCACATTTGATTCTTCAACTATGTGAAAGAGTAAAGCAGACATTAACAGCACCATTTTACAGATGAGGACACAAAGGCTGAAAGAGGTTGGGTGATATGCCAAGATCATGAATCAGTGATAAAGAGAGGTCATGACCAGCCAAGACCAGCAAACCACAGAGAGATAAGGATTCTACAGTGAAACGTATTTAATAGCACATATTACCAAAGAATGTATTTTCACAGCATTATGAAATCAGCTGTAAGTATGTTTTCTCTAGAGAGTAAGAAAGCAAAACATTTTCATTCTCAAGAGATCAACTGCTTCACACTTGTACCCAAATCCAACCAGCTGTAATTCTAATTGGCATTTGCTAATTAAATCAGCAGGGTGCTTTCAATGAGGTGCTCTATCAACAAGTGGGGAAAATAAAGAGCTGAGAAGTGTCAAATATGATCAACATATGTAGCTTCAGACTGCATGCACTTCTCAACTTACAAATATGCTTTTGCGAAAACCCTAGCATTCCAGATAAAGCAACCCTGTGTTTTATTTAATTTTGATGGGAGCTGCTTTAACTACTGGTCTTTCATCTTCATTTGTATTCTTTTAATGGTGCTCCCTGTCCCCACTCCGCAGCCACAAGGGGGCTGGGACCACAGGCCTAGGCCCTCATCTGTGTCCTGCCAGTGGCACCATCCACCACAGAAACTGTACTCACTGATCAAAGAGAAGACTCCATGTCTTAACACAAGTGGGAAATCGTTTCTGGCAGCTGGACTGACTGAAGAATAGAATTCTTTTTAGAAAAGAGCAAAACTTTATTTTGTCCTAGTAACATGAGGAAAATAAGCTCAAATTAATCTAGAATGAGTGCAGAAATGGGTGTGTTTCACTATTTAATGCAACCCAAACAGAACTTCAAACTAGGGTCACGTGCATCCACTGAGCCTCCCACCTACAACCACTCAATAGCAAGGAAGGGATTCTGAAAAGATAGGAGGCAACAGTGGACAACAGTGGATGAAAAGTTCCCTAATTCTTGGAAAATGAAAGTGGTTGAAGCAATCAGAACAGATTAAGAAAAATCATGGAAGCCAAACGCAGGTGTCTAGTCATGGGGTGACTAGGAGACCAGAGACCCTGTCCATCCTCCAAAGGTTAGGGTGTGTAAAGCCACAGTGCTGGAGAGCAGGGGCTCGGACACCAAACAACAGGAGCACCAGGAACCTCTGACTCCTGGGGTCTCTTTCAATTTGAGCAAACAGGCTTATTCCAACCCAAGAAAGATACTGAAGGATTCCTCTCTGGGAAAACTGAGTTGCCCAACAAAAAGAATTCAAACGCAGACGTCCGGGAAGGCGTCCTCACTGACCAACCAGTAACGCTGGAATAAGGATCAGGAGCCCGCACACCCGCTCAGCTTTGGGCCGCCTGTCAGCTTCAGGACCTCACTGGTACGTGTTTTTCAGACAGCCAGAGGACACCTGCTATTTCAGGAAAACTCCAGACAAAAACAAGAGATTCCAAAACAAATTTTAAAAACAGCAATGGCAGCAATGGGAGGAAAGAAAGAAAATGAATACTTTTCAAAAGCTATGATAAACATCTCAAGAGAGGACATTATATCGGAAATGAGAACAGGATAAATGTAAAACAGAGAACAAGAAAGAATAACTGAAGAATAAAAATGGGATACTCATATTAAGAAATTTAAAAGATAAAATGAGCAAAGTCAAGAGCTGCATCCTGTAGAATGATGCGAGCTGCTTATACTCCAGTCCCTCCGCACACCATATAAAACCACCCCGAACCCAGGTTTACTCTAAAACTAGGAGTCTGAGAATGTTAACAAACTTCAATTTGCAAGTAAGTAGAGAATGAACATCCAAACGCCAGCAGAGCCAGTTCCTAAGCCCACGCCTGCGTGGAGAGTGAGGCAGAGACCAGCAGTGTCAGACACAGCCCCCCGAAGAGAGTGCCACAGCCTAAACGGGAAAATAATAAGGACACGTCTCAGACTCAGTAGATCAGAGCACTGGCCACCAAAAAATTGAAAGGAAGGGACTAGAAAGCGCATGCAGTCAGCAATCTGGGAAGCTACTGCTTCTGGGGAAGAGAAAGATGTCCCTTGGCAGTTCTATGGCAAAGAAAGGAAGCAAGTGATGGAAAGTGGGGATCCTGCGGAAACAAGAGAATCACAAAACCCGAAGACATGACAGCATCATCTAGTAAAAAAAACTATAGCTCTCTCGAACTAAGGTACTCTTGGATTAAGAAGTCTACAGGGGTGCCTGCGTGGGTGGCTCAGTCAGCTAAGCGTCCGACTTCGGCTCAGGTCATGATCTCACAGTTCGTGGGTTCAAGCCCCGCATCGGGCTCTGCACTGACAGCTCAGAGCCTGGAGCCTGCTTCGGATTCTGTGTCTCCCTCTCTCTCTGCCCCTCCCTGCTTATGCTCTGTCTCTCTCTGTCTCGAAAATAAGTAAATATTAAAAAAACACACACACAGATGTCTGGAGTAAGACTCTCAATCCTCACCCCCATCAACACTGAATTCTTGCTGTCACTGGTACAAGACAATAAAATGAGTCTAAGACAGCAGGGAACATCCTTACAAAGCTCCTATGTGAAAAAACACTTCAAGTCAGAAATTCAAATACTCAGAACCAAAATGGACAAAAAAGACAAATGTTGACCAATTTCAGAAAAGACAAAAATTATCTCACGATTTACATGTACTGTTTCACTAAAAAATTAGTGGTGAAGTACGGTGAAGATTAAATGAAAAAGCAGGTATAAAGCACAGGACACAGTACACACTTTCGATCGAGCACAGAATAAATGCTCAACCAGCATTAACGACCACACAAAAACTAAATCATTCTACTATTCTGAAAAGGACTCATTATGAAGGGGCACCATACTAAGGACAGTGGGAATTACTAATAAAAGAGAAGATGCTTGCAACGAAGGCAGGAAAAAGGACAAATTAAAATCCTTGCGATACTACCACAAGCATTAATATCACTGAGTGGGTTCAAAGTTCAGCTACAAGAAAACAGGCAATTGCTGGTCAGTCTAGAAGAGCTCTGGGACCAAGTCTTCAACAGCCTGCCCCACGATGAGACAGGTCTGGGAAGGAAAAAATGCCCCAGGGAGCACTCTCCAGGACTTTCCACGGGCACCTACCTCACTCACGTCTAAACTGGACAGCTGTGCCATTTGCTCTACTCTCATCCCCAACTTACTGCCTTCCTCCTGCTCCCGGATTCCTTCTTCTGCTGTAGGCAAGGCATCAGAGATCCACTGGCCATTTTCTGTTCTTCCCAGGATCGTCTCCAGGTCTATCTCATCCACGGTGCTCCCCTCAGATGACAGCAGTTTATCCAAACCAAATTTGAGAATCTCACTCAACTAGAAAGGAGAAAATGAAAAGTCCAGTTGGTTCTCGGAAAACAGGCAGTGGGATGCCAGGGCTTTGCTAAATGGCTTACTGACCCAGGGCAGGCTCCTTCCCTGTTGGTCGGCTCTTCTACTCTCCCCACGATGATGACATCAATGGGGCCATTTAGTGGTTGGATTATGGCCAAGCAGAGAGGTGATAAATACTGATCAGTGATGCTGACTTCGACAACCCTCCATGACAAAAAAAAAAAATTAGCCTATTTTTTTTTCTAAAGAACAGTAATATCCTGCATTACCCATGGCACTTCTCAAGAGTCTTTCTCACAGGCCACAGGCCCTTCCAGCAGCCACGCGAGAAGTCAGGCCCAGTTGGCTTCTCTCCCACTGACAAACTTGGAAGAAGGCTCCACTGGGCATCTTCCCTCTGCCATTAACTGACTTCTTTCCTTTGGCAATCTGGTTTCCCACCGCAGCACCCTGTGCAGGTCACCTTCGTGAAGACCAGAAACAGTGGATGGCTAGAGCTGCCTGGATTCTCCTCTGGCAGCTGCATTATCCTGCCTCGCCCCCCCTTGTCTCAAAGACCCCACTGAGTCCCCCCACTCTCAAGGGTGACAGGACACCCAAACAGTTCAGATCACTTCCCTGGCTTTAAACTCCTACTTCCAACTCTGCACCTCCTTAGGCACTAACTCTGAGATTCCAAATCAAGGTGGATTCACCTCTTGGCTTCTGCTTCGTACCTTATCCTTTTAGACTGGGTCAGTTCTCTCTGGATGGCCTAGTATTTGTGAGCCAGATACTGGGGGGAATGGAAACTGTTCCCGACACTGGCTGTTTAAGAGGGCTCCGCGCGACTCTTGCTCAGCCCCAGGAAACCAGAAGGTTACGTTCTGGGTCTAACGTCTGATTTCCCTCTTCCCCATCCAGACGACACCAGTTATCTCCTTGGTTGCCAAAAACAAAGGTAACAACCCAATGCCCTGGTCTCAGATGAAAGCAGTTTGTTTGCTGTCTGTTTTAAAATAGAAAGAACCCAGTCATAAAAGATGCGGTTGTGGTTTATTAAATCTAAAATGTATAGAGTTCTAACGTCCTGAAAGAGGGAAGCAGGTTCATTATTCTACAGAGAGGCAGATGTAGTGAACATTTATTGAATGCTTACTGTGTGCTAAGTATTATCGGAAGTGCTTCTCTCCAACTGTTTCAGTGAATATGATCCCTGGGGCAAAATGGAAGAACATAGGATATATTATAATATGGGTTCTAATTCTATGCCAGGGGCTGCTGTATACCAACTCGAAGCCTCTTCCCCAAGCGAAAATCTTCAAGTCAGCATTTGTTCCCTATCCAATATTCCCTTCCTCAAGCAATTAACTCTATCTAGTCTTTCATCCATTTTTCCTATGGCACGATTTTGAACTCCTGATCTCATTCACCGTCCTCTGACTACAAAGACCACTCACTGATCAAAAGCTCTGGGGTTACGATGAGGTAGGAGATTAATCACCATTTGCTATGCCGAGTTCTCTATTTTATCTATTTTATCGAGTTTAACAGGCCTCTAAGGTAACTTGCAGTATTCTCATTTTTTGAAAATGCAAATAGAAGTAGATCTGAGGTGTCAAGCTACCTGCTCAAAGCCACACAGCCAATAAGTGATCCCTGAAAGGGGGTCTAAAGCCATCCCTGTCACTCCATAACCCGCCCCCTTTACTCACCACATTCATGGTCAGCTCCCTGCTTACATGCAGTAGACAAGACGCAGGTATGTGTGGAACACACCCGGGAACAGATGTGTAGTTGGGACAGTGGGTTTTAATGCTAGTTCTTTGCATCTGCTTTCTCACCCACAACAAAGTACCGACAACAGGACACATTCTTAGGGAAGAATCAGATAGTATACCTGGAGGTCGGCATCGGCTGCAGGTTTCTGGGCCCCCAGAGTAAAATGGCCTCCCTCTATGACAGTGCTGGTGAGCTGGAGTTTGGAGGCCGCTTTCCTACAGACTATTTCCTCCACAGTGTCTCGGCCAATCAGCCGAATAACTTTAACAGACCTGTACAGGGTCAGAGGAGAGGAGGGTGCCGTGAGGGTCCGCACGGATGAACGCAAGCATGCAAGTCAATACACCTTTGGGAAACAAACCCCAAATGCCATGCTCAGGGTACAGCTAAAGGGAGACTGTACTGTGGCCCTGAGCATCTGTTACAGAGATCTGGCCTCCCAGGGTTACTCCCGGAAGCTTCCCAAGAGAGTCAAGGGGCCAGGAGGGGCTGTAACTGAGGTCCCCGATGGGTACAGAGGAGGAAAACCTCGAGCAGATCTCCATTATCCTCTGGTCAAAGGGCAAGGCCCATCTCTGTAGCCTAACTCCACAATTCCAGAACTTCATTTTCAAACCGAATCCGAACTTAACTCAGGTACGAGGAGTTAAATCACTTCTAAAGGTTCCTTCTAGTCCTTTCATGGCTTGAATCTGCTTTTTAACAAATCATGTGTGCAGGGGGAATGTGCTGGCCAGCACTCTTTAACAAGTCAGCAGCACAGCTGGGCTAAAACCCAGCGCTCTGTCACCTTCCAATCTGGGAGGTCACCGGGCCCACAAGGCTGCTCACCCCCCTCCCCAACCCAGCGCCGCTGAGGAGCCGTGGATGCGGGAAAACGCTGGCGCTGGAATCTCTCACTTGTTCTGGCCGATCCGGTGAGCCCGGGCAGCTGCCTGCAAGTCATTCTGAGGATTGAAATCACTGTCGACAAAAATAACGGTATCTGCAGCCGTTAGGTTCATGCCCACTCCACCTGAAAGCAATGCAAAAGGAACACGATCAGCAGCAAGCTGGCCACGGGCTAGATAATAAAGGCGCCAGGCTACAGGGGCACGAACGGTGAATTAAGATCAGACAAAACAACTGGCCTCACCTTCAAACTCACACCCATTCTGGCCTCCAGGACCCTGCAGCAGTTGACAGTGCTACCTGGGCTCCTATTTAAGAATTTAACTACGGAAAGTAACAGGACGGGGGGAGCAGGGGCAAACAGTAAAAGCGCATGCTTCAGTCAGTCCCAGGAAGCCACTTTACATCTTTTCTGTTTGAAAATCTTGACTGGTCTGTTTAGAATAGTCCATGTAAGAGGACACATACTCTTTCGAAAGAAATATTTTAAATCTGCAAGAGGTCTTCTGCTGTGGGCGCCGCTAGGAGAGGAGTTACCACGCACTGCAGGTTGCAGTTAGGGCAGCAAGATCCCTGACGCAAGCTAACGAGAGCCGGGGATGACATTTATTTATTACACTCCTAAGCAGAGCGGGAAACCACCTCCCTCTGACTGGAGGAAACTTTAGAAAGTCTTTTCTGCATCTGTTTCCAAATTAATCGAAGAGAGGGTAACAAAACCAATCACAGGCCAAGAACGCTCCACGGGACAACTTTCTGATCTTTCTTCAGCACTGTAGGAAAAGGGCTGAGGAGGCTTCTTGGATGATGAGAATTAATTAAGAGAACCATGAAAGCAAATTACAGCTTTGTCTTTGATTAATGTGGAAACAAGTACAAAAGGGACTCCCTCTTGCCAGGGTCGTCACAGCTCATTGCGGAGACAAGCGAGCCTGAAAGGGCTTGTTCCAACAGCCTGAATTAAGGGCTAACTTTTGAGACGGGCTACCGACTCTAACCTGGCTCTCAAGACCAGTCAGGCAGGAATGTTCTAATTAAAGCCTTCATATAAAATTAAAGCTGGAATAAAGAGATAATAAAGACTGATTACTGAGAGATGCTAAATTATACCTTATGATAATACCAGCTACGCTTGTGCTGTGCTTACCAAGTGCTGTGCTTACCAAGTGCCGGGCACCGTTCTAAGCGCTTTACATATACGGACTCCTTTAATCCTCACGACAACCCTAGGGGTAGTTTACTATTATTACTCTCATTTTACAGAGAGAAGAACAGAGAAGTCCAGGGACTCAGCAGAGATCACACAGCCAGGAAGTGAAAGAGGCAGCAGTCAGTCCCACATGGTCTCGCTCCAGAGCCTTCACCCCCACCCGCGACGCCACGGTATCTCCCAGGCACTTATTTCATTACAGTGTGAACCATAAAAATTTTCTTCTTCTTCTTCTTGGGTTAATGTTGTCTGAGTTCAACTTTTCTTCATTAAATTAAGGGGTGATGTTTCACAAATAAGCTATTCTCCTTTCTTGTTTGGGACATCTCACGAGCTACCACTGCCACCTGGTGGCAACATGATTCAATCACAGATCTATCTGAAAGTTGGAAGGACCCGTTAAATAAAGAACCCTGCTACTTTACAGCTAAAAAGTGATAGCAAACATGGCCGTTGGTGTTTGGAAAAGGCTCATGTCCGGGCCTGCTTCAGTTCTTAAAAGGCTACTCTGTTTTGAGTGATTCTAGTACTCCAAAGAACTGTAGACCTTCAAACATGATGCCACTCTCGGCATATGAAGGTGATATAAAATCATTAAAGCCTAAAGAGAGCTGCTTTCCCAACACTGAAGATGCACTTGCCCCGATCCTTCCAGTTTCACCTCCGACCACCCCAGAGACAACGGAGGGCATGAATAAATGGCTGACGTGGGGTGCAGTCTGTGATAATGGAAGCGAGTGGAGCCAAATGAATCAGACTGGACCCTTGTAATACAAGATGAGACACACACACAGGTGAAAAAAATCTCTTACGGTCAGGGATTCTAACAGGTCTTTTATACACCCTCACAGTACTAGACACTTAAATGCTTTCTTTCTAAGATGGAACTCTCTCTTTATAAAGATACTGATCTCTCTTTAACAGAGGACACACATCCCCTTAGTGCTCCGTCAAGATTCAGGTCTATAAAAAATAAGATAATGAAACTAAGATTCTAGAAGTTCAAAACTAAGGTCTGCTTGCTCCAGGACAGAATAATTTCATCTCCAAGAAATGATTTCAAATGACTGAAGAGTGTATACAAGCACTACAAATGTCCTATAAAATATTTATGACTTAAGTCATAAAGGTAATGTTAAAAATAGTTCCGGGGCGCCTGGGTGGCTCAGTCGGTTGAGCGTCTGGCTTTGGCTCAGGTCATGATCTCGCGGTTTGTGGGGTCGAGCCCCGCATCGGGCTCTGTGCTGACAGCTCAGAGCCTGGAGTCTGCTTCAGATTCTGTGTCTCCCTCTCTCTCTGACCCTCCCCTGCTCGCACTGTCTCTCTCTCTCAAAAATAAATAAAACATTAAAAAAATTAAAAATAATTCCAAAGAGGTGGCAATTCCAGTAGGATCACAGCCTTTTAAGGAGCTAGATTTTGATTGAGTTTTTACAGCACGATTCCCGACTGCTTAAGGAGGGGGGATGACCGGCCGACAAGCTGGGATTTCACTTCCCAATTCACAGCTGGGAAGGAGAGTGGTCTCTACTGAATGTGAATTACAGACATCTGACAGGACAACCCCAGCTCCGTGGTCAAAACAGGTTAAAATTACTTTCCAACAACCCCTGTTTCAGCCGTACTTGGCAGCTTAGAAAACTTGAGACAGGAGAGCACCCCATGTTAGGAGCCCAGTACTTCGATGAACTTACAACAAACCTCTCAATGCCCCCGTTTTACGCTCCTCCTTAATGATCTCACTTTTCAGAGAATTCAGGAAAAACATGCTAGTGGCCGGGATGTGAAATCACTGTATCTGCCCCTATGCGTCTGCTCTGTCGACGCCTCTGTGGCCTACCTGCCCTGGTGCTCAGGAGAAAAACAAAAACAGGCTGCCGTCCAAAGTTCTTAATGGCCAGGTGTCTCTCTTCACCTCTCACGGAACCATCCACGCGCTCATAGCTGTACCCTTCACACAGAAAAAGAAAACAAATATAAACCCTTTTCACATATTCTTTGGGGAATAAAACATTGTCAGCGCAGAAGCAAATGCTAACTTTGTCCCTTTCTGTATACAGGTATACCTCTACTTTATGCAAATCCCATGGGAAAAATCTAAATTTAGGGGACATTTCCTTGTTTTACAAAAGAACTCAACATAGGGGCGCCTGGGTGGCTCAGTCGGTTAAGCGTCCCGACTCTGGCTCAGGTCATGATCTCACAGTTTGTGGGTTCAAGCCCTGCATCGGGCTCTGTGCTGACAGCTCAGAGCCTGGAGCCTACTTTGGATTCTGTGTTTCCCAACCCCACCCCCACCCCCACCCCCTCCCTGCTCATTCTCTCTCTCTCTCAAAAATAAATAATAAAACATTTAAAAAGCAAAAGAACTCGACATAATATATCTCTCTGGGTTTCTTAAATACATGACGTTGACATACGTGGCCCTCGTGAAGGGAACAGTCAATTCTGACTATTCCAAGCAACCCTGAAGCACTCTGTGAACCACGCTGTGTGGTAGTTTCCAATCCTGCCTGGACAGAGTTCTTGCTTATGCAAGCAGTAAGGCAAGCACTTGGGCGCTGGTCAGTGAGGCTGCCCAATAGCCCAGCCGTTGCTTTTCAATGAAGCTTCAGATTGTCGACCCATTACCATAGACCCCTGTCAGGAAGGGGAATTATACTCAAGTGCTGTTTGTGACTCTGGGGATTGCTCAACATGCCGATGGCATTTCCTGCCAAGCGTCCAATGGACCAGGTATACTGCAGTACTGGGAGGGCATCAAGTGGCTCTGAGAAACCTACTCTGAATTCATGTTCTAAACAGTAAAGTCTGAAGCTGATACTCCTTCACCACCAATCTCAAGATCAATCAGTGTTACACCCTTTTCCCAACATCCCACATAAATTTTCTTCGAAGTTTATTTATCCTGAGAGAGAGAGAGAGAGCATTTGCAAGAGCATTCAAGTGGGGGAGGGGAAGGGAGAGAGGAAGAAGAGAGAGAATCCCATGGAGGCTCTGCATTATCAGTACAGAGTCCAACATGGGCCACGAACCCACAAACTGTGAGCTAAGACTTCAGTTGAGATCAAGAGTCAAATAACTGACTAAGCCATCCAGAAGCCCTCCACAATAATTTTATTATATATTAAACAGAATATCCGGGTAATAACTTAGATTCCCTATTGTTTATATAGAAAAAATTCCTTTCACTTGGCTAATATGTGGGATCTCTATAATTTCATCTTTCCTACTGATCCTGAAAAAGTGCTCAAATGTTGAGTTGAATGTTGCAAGACACTGAAAGTTATTTTTTAGTAAGCATTTTTCAAAACACTCAACATTTCTGCAACTTACATTTCTTCCAGCACCCACAATTTTAAATCACATTGCCCATGGAAATGTGTGTGTGTGCCCATGTGTCTCTACCCGGCTGTCAATCCTTGTGTGACACACCTCTCTCCTTGCTTTCAATCTTCTTTTGGTTCAGAATATAGTTCTTTCACTGCTTTTCTTTGTAATATCCCCACACCCCAGATTACTCTTCATGGATCTACTGGACTGTTAACTCCAAAAAGGCTTAAGCAACGTAATGGCCAAGGGATGTCACCTCTGTAGTCCATGTAGTCTTGGAGAATATCCAACATCTGAGTCATCTGGGAGAAAAGTAAAACTCGATGGCCCCTGGTAAGACAGAGAACAAAAAGCAAGGCTGCCAACTCTAGGTATTTAAGGTGAGTTTCCCTCAGGTGAAACTTACCAAAGAATACAAATACCAAAGGGGAAATGTAAATATAATCATTTACAGAGACTTCCTCAGACATGCTAAATGTCCCGTGTCAACAGCTCCACACGTGGTGATATCCTGCAGAATACAAGTTCTCAAACTGGAGTGGGGATACTCCCAGGAGCAAATGTCAGTGTCCCAGAGGGTAGCCCTAGGATAACCAAGAAACCTTCTGGAATGTCAATTTATTAATGGAAAGAAACATACACTTTTATTTTAACAGCAAAATAAAGCTATATGAAGAATAAAATGCAAAATTCAAATGCACAAAAGCCCAAATCAGAAACCCTGAAGAACCTGTGGTCAGCCATCCAGAGCCATTCTCTACCTGGGGGTGTAAAATCACTACCCTCTCATCTCCAGCTATATTTATTAGTTGTGAAGTATCACTTCAGAGAAGCAAGAGGCAGGTGGCATCTCATATCCCCTACGATACATTAAAAAACTTATGTACAGGGAGGAGAGAGGAAAAGAAGAGGCAAAATGAATGAAGTCAAGAATGAGGATGAGCCTATAGTCCTGTGTATCAGGTATTATTTTAAGATTTCATAAAGAAAGAAATACGACACTGTCAAAACAAGAGTGTCAATAGGAAAACTAATTTGGTCTGAGCCTGCGATGAGTAAAAAGGAACAATTACGAAGAACCCCTTCAAGACTCTAGCCCCAAATGCTTGGAAAAGGCATTGAACTTGAAGCCACGGGCCTCAATTCTAATCCCATCTCTGTCATTTGCTGGCTGTGTGACTTTAGACAAAGTCATGACCACTCTGGGCCTATTTCAGCACCTATGAAATGAAAAGGTTGAACAGAAGATGCTTATGGGTCCTCCTCCACCTCTAACACACATATAGCAGATCAATAGCAGTATTATCCTATTTTATTGGATAGCAGCCAATAAAATACAGTAAGACATGCAAGTATTTGATTTGCACCTTCCTAATGTTGAGTGATTTCACCAAATCCAAGGTTTTGAGGCTAGTTCAGGCTCACTTGGGGCAGTTGTCCCACAGGGACAACTTAGATACCCTTGGGAAGCTGGGCTTTTTCTAGACTCCTCTGTCCTACAGGGGACCAGAAGGATCAGGTAGAGGCTGGACACCAGGCTACTGAACACTTCACTGAACATTTTAAGGCTCCAGAAGTAACTTAGTCTTCTGCTACCCAACTCATGTCTCTGGGAAAGAGTCCCCCAAGTTCGCCCTGAACCAAACGCCACAGGTTAACAAAAGTGCATATTTATTAAGGCCTCATTAGGTCCCAATTAATGCAAGGTACCAGCAGGCAATTAAAAAAGAAATGCTTGATGGTATCTCTGTCTTTATGGAACTAAATAATACAGATGGAGTGATAAGATTAATACCAATTAACCAGACAACAGATTAAGGCGGAACATTGCCAAGTGCTCGATTAGGATCCTAGGTGTTATAGGAATTCAGGAAAAGGAAGGAGGATTGTGGAGGGGACAGGGTGGGATGGGGAGGGGTGTGGGTGTAGTTGCACAGAAGGTGGAACCAAAATCAGGGTCTTAAAAGAAGGAAAACCGGAATTAGTCTCAAGAAATAGGACTTGTTCATTGTTCTGGTTTTAAAAATCACCAGCTCAGAGCAGAAAATGTGAACCAACCACCTACCTGGAATACAGGAATGCCAGGAGCTTATCCAGGAGATGAAGTTTCCCACTGGCTTCAATCAGGTGGTCTCCAATTTCAAAAGGCTCTGGCTCCACACCTGAAAAAGAAGGAACCTGCTCCCAATAACATGTCCCCAGTCAGGGCAGACTCCTTGAGACGAGAAGCCCATGGCGAGGCTATAGCAAGAGGCCAAACTCCTGGTGATAACGGGCCCACAGCTCATCTCTCTTTGAGGCATTTTATAATTATGTGTTTGCGTGATTACCCCAGTGCTGCTTAGCATCAATCACAGAGCCTCAAACCCCCAATAGGCCTAATAAGTGCCCATCCAAGGAACAAGCCCACTCCTTAGGAAAGGGAGGCACAGGGATATGCTAATGTCCAGAGAATTGAAAATCTGAGACTCTTGTTTGAGAAAACAAATCAAGAAATAAAGCTCAGATGTATAAACTAGGAATTCTCAATTTGAGGGATGGCAGTCAGAATAACCTAAAGGGTTTCTTTCAAAATCTCCATGCTCCCAATCCCCCCTACCTTAAAAAAAGATTCTGAAATGCACCTGATTAAGATTCTGCAATTCATAGTGCTGCCAGGCAAACACTCCCTTAAAAGGACTGCAGCAAACCCATTGATCCTACCCATTCTAGTGCCCCCACGGCCACAGAAGTCCTGGGAGTGTCCCAGAGTCTACCTCTCAGAGTGACTCAAAAAAGCCCTAGTTTGAATGAAAATGAACACACTACATACAAAGATGTGCGGTATGTCTCTAAAGCAGCGCTTAGAGGGAAATTTGCAGACATCTCTAAGGTGGACGGGAAGCAGCAAAGGAGGCTGAGAAGGAGTGGGACACAGGCAAATGGAGAAGCAAGAGAAAGCGTTCCAAAAGCCAAAGGAAGAAAGTGTTTCAAGAAAGAAGTGATCAACTGTGTCAAAGGTTTTGAGAGGTTAATTAAAATGTGAAGTGACAACCACTGGACATCACCGGTGAACTTGCAAAGTTCAATGGTGATGATGAAAGGCTGGCCTTGGAGTGGGTTTAAGACAATGGGACATCTAATCACGAAGAAATGATCCCTAAATCCAGATGAGACAACCCATAAATCAACTGGCCTCGACTCTTCAAAATTGTACTTTGGTGAAAGGTTAAAAAAAAAAAAAAAAAAAGCAAAGGTGACAGACAAATTCAATTCACGATCTATGACTAGATCCTGAATTTGAAAAGAAAACTCAAAGCCATGGGGAAGACATTAAGGGGACAACTGAAGAAAGCTGAATATAAACAATATATTAAATTACATCAACATAAAAAAATTAGCAAGACAAAATGGGGGGAACACTACACAATAAATACAGGCAATTATTTTGAGGAATTTTTCTACGAGGTTGGCCACAGAAATGTTCATGAAAAGCAATGTGCGAAAAAAGGGCACTGTCTCACCATCAAACAAATAAGGGTGATCCACACACTTTCGAAGCTGGGACAAGACATTCTGAAGTTTAACTTTCTTTGCCGTCTCATTTTCAAATGCATCTGAAAACAGAGACACAGAGAGAGATGGACTACTGAACAAAACCAAAAAAAAAACCCTCAAAAACTCTGTTTCCATAAATAACCTTATTTATTTCGGGATTTTATCTCTCAAACCCATATTGACCTTCTAAATGTCACTGAATTGCATTAATTAACTGCATACTGGGGCGCCTGGGTGGCTTAGTCAGTTGAGCATCCAACTCTTGATTTCAGCTCAGGTCATGATCCCAGGATCGTGGGATCAAGCCTGCCTCGGGCTCCACACTGAGCATGGGGCATGCTTAAGATTTTCTCTCTCCCTCTGCCCCTCTCCCCAGCGCGTGCACGCTCCCTCTAAAAAAATGCAAAGCGATAGACTCTGTTCCCACTCCCAATTCTTCCCAGTGAATCTGATTCAACAAAAAATCTGTGCAATGTGTTAAATATGTGACAGGGTGGAAAGATGAAAAAGGCGTGACTGGCATACCTAGCGCATTTGTGTAACTAACTTCTACACAGTAGGGACAACTGGGTGGGGGAAGAAAAGGAAATTTCACCAGTGCAACAACCAATAAAGTTTGCGTTATAGTAGAGATATCCTGTACAGTTTCATTGCAGCTGACCTGAACAATATTCAGAACACAAAATTCCACCCCATATTACTGTACAAAGCAAATATAGTAAAATATTCTCCTCCGTGAAAATCACATCCTCAATGAGTTTCTAGGCAGTCAAGTGCCCTCTGATTACCTAGGTCTTTCATCAGAATGGCCTTGTAATATTTTTTCTGCAATGCTGACAGGCCGTGGTAGATCACTACCTCTGTCTTCTTGGGAAGGTCTGTAGCTACCTCGGCTTTCACCCGCCTCAGAAGAAATGGTTGCAAGAGTTTGTGTAGTTCACTTGCTGTGTAAGGAAAGAAACCAACAACAGAAGAAGTGTAGGACAAAATCTTGATACCAATTCCACATGCTAGACCATTACGGTAATTTTTCATAGTACAGGTGAGCATTGAACGACATGGGTTTGAACTATGGCAGGTTGACTTAAATGTAGATTTTTCCCCCCATAAATACAATACAGTACTGTAAATGTATTTTCTCTTCCTTAGGATTTTCTTAACATTTTCTTTTCTCTGGCTCACTTGATTGTAAGAATACAGTATACAATACATATAACACACAAAATATGTCTTCACTGACTGTTCACGTTATCAATAAGGCATCCAGTCAACGGCAGGCTATTAGCAGTTAAGTTTGGGAAGTCAGAAGGTTATAGCAGATTTTCAACTGTGGGGGGGCAGTCAGCACCCTACCCCTGTGTTGAAGGATCAACTGCGTTTCTTCCTTCACCAGGTTCTTTTTCCCAACTCCTTCTGAAACTGTTACTGGCTCTCAACTCAAGAACTGGGAACACTCAAAGAACTTGCTTTTTATTAATAATCTCATTTGCACAGAGCTGTACTGCTTCCTGGATACTTCTGCACTTAATTTGACTGACTAGCATAAAGGCTTAGAAGTAAGTGTAGGACAAGTACTATTGTCCCCATTTTTATAGCCAAGTTAAGCAAGGCTCTGTGAAACTAAGCACACCTTATCCAAAGTCACCCAGCTGGATGCTAATGTTGCAATAGTTCTTTTCACTTCAACACCCTTGTTCCTTCCCCAGGGGTCATGAACGTCAAAAACTGGCCTGAGCTGGCTAGTATTCTGCTGCATGTTAGGTTGCCAGGTACAGCAAACAAAAATACAAGAATGCAGTGAAATATAAATTCCAAAAAAACAACAAATACGTTTTTAATAGGAGGATGTCCCATGTGATATCTGACGGGCTGCCGTGTATTTTATCCGGACCCTAGACGTGGAGGCGCTGAGAACAGGCTCCCCCAGGGAATCTTCTGCTTGCAGTATGGGCAGGCTGTGAGAAGCCCTTCCAACTCCCACTCACCTAGGACACGCACACCCACTGGCAGGCATGCCCAGCACTGGTTTTGAACACGCGTCCTGGCTTGAACACTACAGGGACGGAGAATTCTACGCGGCAGAGGGGCAAAGGACCAAGGGGAAGGAGACCGCAGCTGGTAGCTATACAAACAGGGACGCTCCCTGCCTCACTTCCTCCATCCATCCATCCCAGACTGTGATTTGGGTGCACAGTTAACAGAAACCCCAGCACCGTGGAATGCTGAAGAGTACTTTGGGTCTCTAGCACCCACATACTTTACTACCTCAGGAAATAGCTTACAAAATTATAGAAATTACGTGTGGGGAAAAACAAAGTCTGCAACCCAACAGACACTTTCCATTTCTTCCAAAAATGACCCAAGGAGCCCTCCTGTAGAATCACACAACAAACAAGTAAGAATCATGAATAGCAGACAACTGGGAACAACATGAGGGGATCTAGCACCACCTTCGCTTTGTGTGGCTCTTTCACCCTGGCAGGTGTCCTCTGGTTATCGATTCTCTTTCTTTTCTATCCATAACCAGTGTCTCTATTATGCACCAGGGCAGTGTCTGGGCCCAGACCTCTTGGCATGATTTGTAGGAAGGGAACTTGCCTGACTCGGACTCTTTCTCGATATTCTGGTAACGTTGAACAAAATCTCCCACCTGCTCCTTGGGAAAGACATCAGGCTCCACAAAACTGAGGAGTGAGTAGAGCTCTTGGAGGCTGTTCTGGATGGGAGTCCCGGTCAATAGGAGACTGAAGACTACTGAGAACTCAAATACATAAAATAAAAATTAAAAATCCATAACCTCGGAAAGCAAGACTGAGTTACCCGTCAAAACCTTTACAAAGAGAGGCATGATTTAATGGGATGACCATGAAGACATGAAATCAGAAGACTCAGGTTCAAGTTGTACACCAGCTGTTTGATGTAGGAAATAATACCCTTCAGTTTCAACTACAGGAAGGGGATAATAATCCTGGGAAGGAGATACTCTTATAAGGAGGTGAGTAAAATCACTGTGGGAACTCTGAAGTACTTCATGAATATTCAGTATGGTTATTATTGTTCAATCTTTGTGAGAATTCAAGCAGCATGTTATTACTCACGTGGTGAGTCTACTGAAAATTCAGAGGCACCTGGTATATACTCAAGCAGTTGAAAAAGCTGTGGCATCAGGCCCACCATTACAAGCAGGAAGCAAGATCTAGACTACAAGAATGTCCTTTTGTAAAACTTTACAGTGTATCACATCCAAAACATCAAGATTTCTGGATATTTCTGAGCCTTATACAGCCCAAAATGAAGGAAATTCTTTAAGTTCTGAGCAGTTGATGAGAATACCAAGAATAAGAGACTAATGACATAAAAGCTTAGGAAAAACAGTTACAGATATTAGGTTAAGCAAAGGACAAGCTCTAAATTGACATTTGTAAGGACTTCTACCGTTTGAGTTAAGTAATGCAGCAAATCTGGAAAGCTGTATCTTGCGTATTTCATTAAAAAAAATGAAATACAGTATGTGTATATGTACATATATACTCATATGTACATACACTTATTAAATATAAAAATACAGTATATTTTGATTTCTAGAATCTGCATATGTATATGTTTCGGCGTTCATATGCACAGCAAAGGATACAAGCAGCAGTTATATCCAATGTTAACGTATGCAGAGAGTGAATTATTGATGGTTTTTATTTTTATTCTTGTGTTTCTGCATTTAGATTTCGGAAAGGGTCATAAGACGATACAGCTTTTGTAGCAAGAAAAGGTAATGATGAAATGCAATTAAAACTGATTTGAAAATGTTATTAATACTTTTTTTTTTTTTGCAATCTCTTTTTTGTTTTGTTTTGTTTTAAACTGTCTAATCAGTGTCCATCCACTCACGCCTGGTCTGCCTGGAGGGCAATGTTTTCCGAGTATTTCAAGTATGGGATCTGGTCGGAAATAAATGCTTCCAATAACCAGCCCACATGTTTATAATGTGTGTTCACCAAGCAATGAGCTGGGGTGACCAAAGAATATGACAGCAGCTGGTCACTACAGTCACCTTACATGGTCACAGAAGTTAATGTACTTACTCAAAGTAGTGTCCATTTTAGCATCAAAACTTATCACTGGGTGAAAAAAATCCAGAGATGATCTCTTTGTATACAGTATTCTATAAACTTTTTGTGTAGGATATCTTGCAAATATTTCTCATGTTGTTAAATATTCGCCTACATCATCTTTCAGGGCAGCCTTACTCTGTCAAGGCACTGGACTTACTTTATGAATGTACTTTGTAAACGTAAACGAGGCGTGGCATAAATTGTATGACCAACTCCCTATGTTTCACTATGAATGGCTTCCAACTTTCACGAGCAAGGTGAAAACAGTATTAGCCCACCTCTCAGCCCTATCAATACATGCATTTCTTTCCAACCAACAAGCTGTCTGCAATTCAAACCTCACATACAAAGGAATGCTTAGATGACACAGAAGAATTCCTTACAGCGTCCCTGAGTCTTAGCTTCCGTATGGACGACAAGGAGAGGCTCTGGGGCCAGCAACAGATTTTAGTTACCCCACTCCAATCCCCGGGGTTCCTCTATGACACCAGCTTCTCCTCTCCCATTATACATTAGCAACCTGACATTATACATTATGAAACAGTCTCTTATAGAGACTTTGGGAAAAAGATACTGTTAGGAGCCCCTAAAAGAAGGCAAACAGAGCAGAGGCAGCCCCGCCAGGGGACAGCCATCTCTGAGACTGGACCAATTAACAGACAGTGACCATCTCTGCACCAAATACTAAAAACTCCACCTTTTAGCCATTAAATACAGAATTCAGACCTAAGACTTTCCTCCAAATCACCTCTAATCTTATTACCTGATTTGCTATGGGACAGGGACCACACTTCAGTGATGGTCACAGGAGTTCACATATGTGGTGTCATGAACAAGCCTTTATGAAGTCAGCACACATAAGGGCACTTCTTACTCACAAGCTGTTCCACTGGCTCCTCAGAAAAGAGGGCAAAGCTAGGGCTACACTGACACCTCTCATCTCTCACTGTGCCAGAACGATGTCAGAGATCAAGAGAAGGCAAGGAGATCAGGGGAGCCACACTCAAAACTACGACAAAGACGAGAGAGACTGGAGCTAATAGCCAACGGCATGTAATGGGTCTCTTCATGACTCCATGTGAATTGTCCAAGTTTTTAAAAAGGTAAATGGAGGGGGAAGGGTGCAATATGTCAGATATATCTGCTATTGCAGACAGAAGAGTTATAATACGATTATTTTTAAAGAACTATTCCTTTGAAGAAGATCAAAAGAGAGTTGAAACATTTCCAAAACTACGATGTATTTTATTGGGGTAGCATCTTATCACCTGGTAACCAGGTTTCAGTACATGTTATCCACTGTGTGAAAGATGAGAGGAAGGAGAAGCGAGGCCATTTAAGTACCACCTCTGTCACTCACCGAATGTTTATTTAGCCCTGTAGAAATCTGACTGAAAAAAAAAAATGTTTCAACTTCACTGACTCTATACAGGCTAAAACAGTATTTTTTTAAAGGAAGTTATACAAAAACTAAGACTGTCCTGTGCGTTTACCTCTGAAAGTGTCTTATGCAGCAAGGAGCTTTGGTTTTTCAACCTGTGAGCTTCATCCACAACAAGAACGCTCCAAGGGAAGCTGTGAGAGAAAAATCCAAGCTTTCAGTTTCGTGTAAAAACTCCAACATCTACCTTATAGCCAAAAAGTCTTACCATAAAACTCTAACTATTGTTGGGAAGACTAATAGGAAGCCCATTCTATTAGAAACACACTCAAGTTGCCTTCTTATCTGGAAGCGTGCCATGTACATGAGACAACATCTGGATAAGGTAGTACATTTAAGGGAATTTTTTTCCCAAGACAGGAAAGACCTGTGCATAAAGGCAGAAAGGAAGGAGCTGGAGACAGAAAGCAAAAGGAAACACTTATGACCACCGACTAGGTTCCAGACACTGTGCTTGGGGCTTTATGTCTGTTATTTACCCCAAAAGAATATGGTGAGTAGACACTATTGTGCTCAGTTTACCAACAAGGAGACTAAAGCTCAGAAAGATTAGGTAACGAGGTCAGGGTCTTAACACTATAGTGAGGTGGAGCTGAGATTGAAACCCAGAAGAAAAATTAAGAGAAAATGGTGTCACAGTAGCTTAAAAAGTGTAACTAAAAAAAAAAAAAAATGGGGAAGCAGTGAGTAAGATCAAATATTACAGACGTCCAGGGAGATACCTCCACTGGATATACTAATATGGAAGTCATTAAGTTACAACAAGAATTTCTCAAGACCTGAGCCAAAATCAAGAGTCAGAAGCTTTAACTGACGGAGCCACCCAGGCATCCCAAGATGTTTATTTTTTTGAGACACTCTTCAAAAGTCTCCACAGGGGGCACCTGAGTGGCTCAGTCGGTTAAGCATCTGACTTCGGCTCAGATCATGGTATCATAGTTCGTGGCTCAAGTCGTGCATCGGGCTCTGTGCTGGCAGCTCAGAGCCTGGAGCCTGCTTCGGATTCTGTGTCTCCCTCTCTCTCTCTGCCCCTCCTCCACTCGCGCACATTAAAAAAAAAAATTACAAGAAAAAGTCTCCACAACACTAAGTGCTGCGTTTGGATGTCCCTTGGCCATTATTAGCATTGTGGCCTTGGCGTGGTTACCTAATCTCTTGCTTTCTTCATTTATAAGATCTACACTTGCCTACTAGGGTTTTTAGGAAGATCACCTAGGATACTTTAAGTAACCAAAAACATTGATGTCCCAATCCTCTCGCCCTCTGAGGCTTCCCACATCCTGCCTTGTACCATGAATATCTGTAGAGTGCCTCTCCCTCTACTGGAGTCCATGTCCTCTTAGGGAGCTCCACAGTTTACTTTCCTGACACTGCTGCTAACTCCTGAACAGTGTCTTTCCAGAGAAGAGATCTTCGACAAATATTAAGTTGGATATTAATAATAAAAAAAGAAAAAGAGAGGGAAAGCCTGTTTTCTTCTTAAGAAGAGTAAGACAACATGCTCACTTAAATGAAACTTACGGGTTAGAAGTCATGAAATCTATGCCTGCCTTCAGTATCTCAAAATAAGATGAAAATATAAATCCAACTCAGAAGAAGCTGGATGAGAAATAACATTTAAAATACTGATGAAGCGCATTGAAAACAGACGTTTCTGGATATTAAAGACGCAAACCCCCACCTAACCACATCAAAACTGCGCATGCTACAGAGAATGAAATCCTGTCAACGTACCTTTTCTTACATACCTGAAGTCTGGCTAGTGTTGAATTCACGTGGTAACCACAGTCTTGACCCTCTACTGTAACACACCACCCCTGGTATCAGGGGGAACGGAAGAGTTAAATCTCGGCTTCCTATGCTTATGAGCTGGCGTGAAAGCCTGGAAGCTAACTAATTAAAAGTATATTTAAAACTCCCTTCCTAAAAAGTTAATTTCATAGCACTGACTGCTGCTTGAAGACACTTCCGGGAAAAGGCTCAAATAATTCACCTCCTGTACTGTAGTAAACTCTCCAAACAGCAGTCCTGAAAGGTATCTGTGCAATGTGCAATGTAAAGAATCTAGTATTTATTAACCACCCACCACGGATACCTTCTTTAATCCTCACAAACGCCATCCAAAGTAGAGATTATCCTCATTTTACAAATGAAGAAGCTCACTAAGGTTAAGTGACCCAGGGACACGCAGCTAATGAGGAAGGGGCGAGCCTGCAGGACTCCTGCTGGGCCACCGGCCGGTGAGACTCGAGGAAGACATACTAGGAAGATGTCCAGACAGACCACGAAAGAGACAAAGTACTAAAATGTAAAGACATGACTCTCATGATATATTCAGTGGTTTCTGAAGTACTGTAACATACTCACGATTTTAGAAATGATGAATCTTTCAAGCAAATCTGAAAAAATAAGGAAAACAACACACTATAAAGGCTAGTATTAATATAACTGATATTAATAGCTAGTTTCTTGTTAGCTAAATCCTACAGTTTAGGAGAGTTAACTCTTTTTTTTTTTTTTTTTAATGTTTATTTATTTTTGGTAGACAGAGAGAACACAGGCAGGAGAGGAGAGAGAGAGGGAACACGGAATCTGAGGCAGGCTCCAGGCTCTGAGCTGTTGGCACAGAGCCCGACACGGGCTCAAACCCATGAACCGTGAGATCATGACCTGAGCCGAAGTCGGATGCTCAACCGACTGAGCCACCCAGGCGCCCCAAGGAGAGTTAAGTCTTAATCATTTCCTAAGCCAAAAAAGTTCTGAGCATAACTTCAAAGTAGCACTATCTTCGAGGAAAACAAAACCTAGGCATGAGTAAGTAGAAGGTCTTGCCTTCACTTAGAGACTAAAAACTTCAAATGAGACTGGCACCGAGTATCCTCTACTCTCGTCCTGCAGTAAGGGACAACACCTCAGCGCACAAAGCCCTCTCCCCTGCCACCTCCTCCCTCCTCTTCACCAACAGGCAGCTCAAATGCCCCCCCCCCCCGCGCCTCACCAGGACATCTTCACTCTTGCCACACTAGGAAAGAGGGAGAGATAGCCAACGGGTCTGGAACGCAGTGGTCCTTCACTTCCTTTGGTCACAATCCCTCTCTGACAATCTAATGAGAGTAGACTTTTCTCCCAGAAAAATGCATGCTCTCCAAAAAAATTCAACCTAATTCCAGTAGATTCTACCACTTCTATGGTCCTAGGTTAAGAGTTCTTGCTAGAGAGAAATAAATGCAAACCTCAAAGGTAGTTAGCAGCACGTGAAAACGTGATTCTTGTTTCAGGTCCTGCTGTAGCCGGGCTCTCTCCTCCTTGTCACCTGCATATGTTACACAGCAAAGTCCTGGAGCAAATCTGGATCCAAGAAAAGAGGTAGGTGAACACCAGTGCAGAGCCGAAGGGAAGCGTGTGTATGTCTAGAAAACTACATTTCATGGAAGGATTACCGACGTGCAGACTTCACCATGTCCTACAACCAGAAAGGGGCCTGGAACTCTGAAATCTTACATACGGTAACAGGTACACCTACAGGTTAAGTTTCTGTGTGAATAGGGGGAAGGGTCGGATGAACATCTACAAGCACTTTGTGCTAATTCTAAAGAGAAAACTAATTTTTTCCATGTTGATGACTTCCTACGTCACCATGAAAAAGGTGGTTTCTCCTTTAGTTCAGCGAAATTTACTGAGTACTGATCTTCAAATTGCCAAATACTAACAATAACATCCACCATCCACTGAACCCTCCCCCCTTCCGATTCTGTCAGAGTTCTCTGGAAGAAATAAAATCGCTGCTAAGAACGATATGTTGCTTTATCATATTGCACATATCACCAGAAAAAAAATCATACTCAATGTAAAAAACTTCAGTACCTTTCCATCTCTTCTGTCCAGTTGCTCAAAACAGACAAGGGGCAAAGAATCAGAAATGGTCCTTCATCATTTAATCTTCCTGCTAAGTAAATGAAGAGAGCAATAGTCTGGAACACACAAAAAGAAGGCAATTTTTATAACTTTTATTACTTTTCCATGAGAAACCACCACCAAGTTCCCACAACCTTGTAGTTGACTTGGTGCACACAAAAAAATAATGTACAATCTTCCACACATTGGGAGAGTCACCCATTCCTGGAGTGAAATCCTGTAAGCGAAAATATAATGGCCAAAGAAATTCACGGCACTCGATTACATCAATAGTCAACAAGCAATGATATGCTCAGTACTTATGTAATTAACCCTGCAATGCTAAGGGGAAAAAAATCAGGAAAGACAAACAGAAATAAATGAAAAAATGCAAATAATACACAAGATCAAGAATACTCCGGAAACAGAAGGCAAGAACTTCCAAGATGTGACTAAAGACGACCTACAATGTGGTGGCCTCCGCTGTTTGCCACTCTGTCCTGAGGGAGGATGCCTGCCTCCCTAACTCCCTCCCTCCTTTCCCTAACGTTTGCCGTCCTGCCACATGCATTTATAGAGCACCTTCTATTTGCTAAGCACCGTTGTAAGTTCTGGAATGTAACACTGAACAAAACAGACAAAACTCCCAGCTCTCCTAGAGCATACGTTCTAGTGAGGAAAACAAACAATAAATAATTCATAAGCTTAAGTAGGTCTAAAAAACAAAAATCTTTGTAAAGCCAAATAGGCTCGTTTTAGGATAAGGCTGTACACACAGCTTTTAAAAGTTACTTTAAAATTTAAGGTTGCTGTGCCCCGGGGCACCTGGCTGGCTCAGTAGGTTAAGCATCCGACTTCGGTTCAGGTCATGATCTCAAGGTTCATGGGTTTGAGCCCCACGGTAGGCTCTGTACTGACAACTCAGAGCCTGCAGCCTGCTTCAAATTCTGTCTCCCTCTCTCTCTGACCCTCCCCCACTTGCACTTGTCTTTCTCTCTCAAAAATAAATTTTAAAATTTTTATTTAAAAATTTTTAAATAAATAAGTAAATAAGTAAAAGTCTGCTGTGATATACAGAGAAAATAGCGCTCTTTTATAAAGCAAAATGTTTAAGGAGTCTCATCCCCAAATGCTAAACCATTTTTGAGAAAATCTATCCTAAAGATACATTCCAGGGGCACCTGGTGGCTCAGTCGGTTAAGCAGCCGACTTCAGCTCAGGTCATGATCTCACAGTTCGTGTGTTCGAGCCCTGCATCAGGCTCTATGCTGACAGCTCAGAGCCTGGAGCCTGCTTCAGATTCTGTGTCTCCCTCTCTCTCTGACCGTCCCCCGCTCACACTCTGTGTCTCTCTCTCTCTCTCAAAAATAAAATAAAATAAATTAAAACAAAAAAAAGAGATACATTCCAAAACGCTGAAAAGGCTATATGCCCAAGGATGTTCACAGTAAGGTTAAATAGAACAAAAAGAAGGGAACTGGTCATTCCTCATCTGTAGAATATTTAAGTAAATTATGATGAACTCTTGATGGAGTACTATGTAGCCAGCAGAAAATGACTGTGAAGAATATAACAAAATGGATGAGTACAATCACAATGTTAGATTAATAAAATACCGACTATAGGGGCTGCGGGGTGGCTCAGTTAAGTGTCAGACTCTTGATCTCAGCTCAGGTTTTGATCTCAGGGTCATGAGTTCAAGCCCCGCACCGGTCTACACAACCAGCATGGAACCTACTTAAACAAACAAGCAAACAAACTATATGCTCACTATAATGTCAACCAGTTAAGACACACTACTTATGTGTGTCTTAACCATAACCACCATAACCACAGTGGCTATGGTTAAAGTGTATGGTCAGAGGGTGACAGTTACTTTTTAACTGAGGTTACATTAATATGAAAATAATTTCCTTTTTTAACTTTCCATCGCTTCCCAGCCCAGACTGTGCCAGAGCAGTCATCCAATAAGTACTTACTAGAATAAACTCATTTTGTTCAGCTTTCGCTGAGGATACCATTGAGAGCAGATTTATCTTTTGTTACCGTAAACCAGATAATATCTACAAAATTTGGATTCACTAGTGGATTCTACCAAACTTTTAAGGAAGAAACAATACCAATTCTACACTAATTCTTTTAGAAAACTGAAGAGGACGGAATATTTCTCAATTCATTCTATAAGTCTATCTTTTTTTACCATAATGCTAAAATCAAAGACAGTGTAAGAAAAGGAAACTAAAGACAAATATCCTTCATGAACACAGCTGTAAAAATTCTAAACAAAATTTTAGCAAGATGACAGAATGTTTTTAGGGCACTTAAAGTAGAGATATAGGAACACCTTGGAGAAAGGCAAAGGACAAGTGTAACTTACTGGCTCTGAATGAGGTTGGGGGGGGGCCCCAATGTGGGAGGCAAAGGAGACTGCAGTGGGTGGGGGGCGCTCCATACATGATTCAAGTGTCTCTCAAGAGGTCTGGCTCCCAGAAACATCCAGAACACTTACCTTCGTTCTAGTTCTACAGCTCTTAGTTCAGGAATGCCCTAGAACCCAATGTATTTGCCTGAGAAACCTGAAGGTGACAAATGACGTCCCTGAGGTATGGTACCAGACTCACAGGTCATTTTATTTTCTGAAGAGTGCCAAGATCAATGGGGTATACCAGCTTAGACAAAGTATTCTCCCACACACACTCACACAGCACGTGCAGAACTGCTCCAACTGGACGGTTTACGTATGGAAGGTCAGACTTGCAGGGGGCACTTAGCTTCTCAAAGGACTGAGGAGACCTCATTCTGTGTGTTTACTGGTATGGAGAAACTTACAGTGCCACGGTTTCTGATCAAGGGTCTTCTCCTGTACATCCTGACTGCACTGACTTTCTTTGGTATTCTATAGATGAGTAAACCTTGTGTGACTAACCCAAGGGGTGTCCGTATCGGAACTTTCAGGCAATCCAACCCTACCACTGACATCTGTCAGCACAGGGCTGTGTTGGTGATGGCCCTATCAGAATAAGTGATCTCAACACACCGCCTGTTTATCAGTGTGCAAGGAGGCCACATCTGGTTCTCCGGGTCTCTAAACTGGGTCCTACCACTAGATGGCCAAGGCATTCTGGAAGACAGGATACTTCCTCTGCATTTCTCTAGCTCGGCACAGCAATGAGACGTAGCTCTACCATCCACTAAGGAAAAGAGATAAATGTTAGGAGTAACCCAGTTAACTAGACAGAAGTATTGCAGAGGAGGGCAGAGTCAGTTGGATCCCTGGGACAGGTGTATTTGACTTACACAGAGACAAACCCTGCCCATTAACTGCAATCCAACGTCAGGGTTAGATAAGCACAGTGACGCAGTTCAAAACCATCCTCATAAGTAGAAGAATCAATTCCAAAGACATGATCTCTTAACAAAGGTTCAAACATTTCACCTCCTAATATAAAAACGCTTACCAGTAGCTAGCAGCTGAAAGTGAGGAACGAGTTGTGAGGGGGTGATTTAGTGGAGACGAACGCTGGCCACCCCACAGTAACATACCTGGCAGGTCTTACCCAGGCCCATCTCATCTCCCAGGATGCAGCCATTCTGACAATGGAAGCAGTGGGCTAGCCAGTTGACCCCCTCCAGTTGATAAGAACGCAGATGAATCCCTAGAAATAAAAAACACAGCAAGTTTGAAGAGCAGGCACACACACAAGCTATCTCCAAAGACTTCAACGCAAGACCACCACAGCTATAGCCTTTGCGAAGAAGTTACAGAAACTTAAACATTTGCTGACTCCCAAATGACTTTTTTTTTCCAAATGACTTTTTTTTAAGTTTTTTTTAATGTTTTTTTATTTATTTTTGAGAGACAGAAAAGACAGCGTGAGCAGGGGAGGGTCAGAGAGAGAGGGAGACACAGAATCCGAAGCAGGCTCCGGGCTCCGAGCTAGCTGTCAGCACAGAGCCCGACGCAGGGCTCGAACCCACGAACCGTGAGGTCATTCTGAGCAGAAGCCGGATGCTTAACCGACTGAGCCACCCAGGCACCCCCCCCCCCAAAGGGCTTTTTGAGCAGACTTAGTCACTGTTATATTTGAAGACCTAAAACAGCCTGTCAGTGTCACAGGATGTACTTGGCAGATGAGAAAGTCACCCTGGCAGCTGGCCTCTACAGTGCCTGGCTCTCATGCGAGAGTCCATTCTAGGAAAGAGGCATTACCAATGCAACATAACCACAAACAACACATGTGTCTGTCTGCTTAGCTGTAACCATTTATATTTGCTATCTGTGCTACAGGAAACCGATAATCAAGACAGGACAGGGCTAAATTATGTTTCAACGGAGGAGGAGCACTGTTAAGAACTGAAATAATGTTGCACAGAGAATGTTTAACAGTGCACAAGGACAGCAGAAGATGGCTGAAACCCACATGGAGCCTCTGCTCTCTTTTCTCTCTCCCTTGAGGAAAAAAATCCAGTTTCAGAGAATAACCATATCTAGAGAAAAGGGAAGACCCCAAACATATTATTAACAAAAACATAACTTTCTGGTTTGAACTAATGACCTTTAAAAATTAACTAGATGGGGGCACCTGGGTGGCTCAGTGAGTTAAGCGTCCGACTTCGGCTCAGGTCATGATCTCCCGGTTCGCGAGTTCGTGAGTCCGAGCCCCGCGTCAGGCTCTGTGCTGACGGCTCAGAGCCTGGAGCCTGCTTCAGATGCTGTATCTCCCTCTCTCTCTGCCCCTCCCCTGCTCATTCTCTGTCTCTCTAAAATAAATAAATGTTGAAAAAAAGTTTTAATAAAAAAATAAACTAGATGGTATACAATAATTGTAGAACATTAAAAAAATGAACAAGTAATTTTTATTAAGCACTTCCTAAATACCAGGAAGAGTGAACACTTTACATCAATTGTCTCATTTAATATCTATCACAATCTTAGGCACTAGGTATTATCCCCATTGGTAGTTTAGCAAATTCAGATAACTGAGGTTCCAATGCAAGATGGCCCTGTAGGGGTGGTGGGGAGGGGGTGGGCAAAATGGGTGAAGGGCAGTGGAAGATACAAGCTTCCAGCTATGGACGGCATAGGAATATAGTCAATGATATGTGAATAGCATTAAGTGGTAACAGACAGTAGCTACATTTGTGGTGAGCATAGAATACATAGATGCTGAATCGCTGTGTCATACACCTGAAACTAATGTTAACAGTGTGTGTCAACTATACTCAAATTAAAAATAAACACAATTAGGGGCGCCTGGGTGGCTCAGTCGGTTGAGCGTCCGACTTCAGCTCAGGTCATAATCTCGCAGTTCGTGAGTTTGAGCCCCGCACTGGGCTCTGTGCTGACAGCTCAGAGCCTGAAGCCTGCTTCAGATTCTGTGTCTCCCTCTCTCTCTCTGCTCCTCCCCTTCCCATGCTCTGTCTCTCTCTCTCAAAAATAAATAAACATTTAAAAAATTCTTTAAAAAAATAAATAAAAGTAAAGAGATAAAATCAAGTTTTAAAAATTACAGCAATGTAGGAAGATCCTGAAGTCACTTCCTCCCACAGATACACCAAATGTACGGCTATATATGGAGCAATTTCCTCTGGAAAATAACTTACAAACTGACACTATCTCGCCATAAACCCCACCCCCTGAGACATGACCCACAATCAGGAGGGGGCCAAGGGTGCCCACACTGGGCACCCAACTCTTAAGACCAGCACCTGAGACACAAGCCCTCAAAACATCTGGCTTTGAAAACCAGCGGGGCTGGTGTCCACAAAACCCACAGGGTGGTAGTAAACTGAGGAACGACTCTAAAAGGGCCCGCACACAGGCTCACCTGCCCCAGGGCCCAGCACATTAGCAGTCCTCTGAGAAGTGCTCAGACTTTAAGTGAAGAAGACTCCCTTCCTAAGAGCAGAGCACTGGCGTGAGGGGCCGGGGCCTGGGGGGGGTCCTCTCCGGGGATGGAAGCTGGTGGGCACCATCTTCTCCCTCCACCTTGCTAAAGCAGGCGAGGTGCCAGCTCCTTCTTTCTTTTCTTAATATACTTCCCTTTTTCCTTTTCTCCTCCCACCCTCCCCCCTTTGTTTTCTTTCTTCGGTGGGTGCCATCTGCACACTATCCCCCTGGGTGCTGCAGGGCACCAGTAGCTCCCAGAGGGGAGCTTCTACAAACATCTGATGCCCTAGTTTTTACCTGGGAGGCCCTGGTTTCTTTCTAGAAATGCTACGCAGGGGATGCTCCTTGATTGCTGGCCCTGGAGGTTGGGAGGGCTTGCGGTGCGGGTTCCATGGGACAGTAACAATTGGGAGATTCTGTTCTTGGCAGACTACCACCCCAGGGCACTGAACAGAGAGCAGACACACACCCCCAGTCTTTCTGAGAAAGAGGCCTGTTTGCTTGGCCATGAGCTTTGACCGGAGGGGCAGACTTCTGGTTTGGTGCACTCACAGGGGCCTACGGAGGTGCTCTCGGGGAACGGAATGGTGGACGCCATCTCTGCGCGTTCCCTCAGCCTCATTCCAACTCGCCAGCATCTTCCAGAAAGGAGACCACACCCTGCTGCGGCGAGCCCTGATTTCTGCACGGCCTGCCTCTGGTGACCAGCAGGCCTTAAGTCAAGGCTTTACAGGACTCTAACCAATGAGGAAAGAGGCCTTAAACAGCTACCACCCCCCAGAGCACAGCAAGAGGCAAGAGAGGCAAGAGCTCAACCTTTCTATGAATGAGGCTTGTGAGCTTCTCAGCTGCAGGCCGAGGAGTAGCTTCTAAGGAAACGCATCTAAGAGCTGATGAGAAACCTTTCCAGACACCGCGGAGGGCGGGCACTTCCCTCACGCTCTCCCTGTACCCCACTCCAGAGGCCGGACTCTCTCCAGGGGAGCTGTCACACGGGGCCGGTGCCCGCCTGTTACGGCCGGTGCCCTGGTTTGGGGGGCTGCCACCCAACAGACTGCCCGTGGCCGCCTGGCTCTGGTGGGTCCCACGGGTCTGCAGCCGCGGGAGAGATGGTCCCTGGCACGCCGCCACCCCCAGAGAGCCGACAGACTGCAGACCGAACATCTGTCCGCGAACGTCTGCGCAAGGCAGGCTTCAGCTCTGTCCCGCTCTCAAGGCTGCGAGGCGTCCTCAGGGAACGTCGGCCCGCGCGTGCCCGCTGTGCGCCCTCACGCGGCCTCCCCGCCCCAGCTCACCTGTGTCTCCCGGAAGGGTGCGTATACACTCGTCTGGAAGCCCAACTGTGACACCGCTGACCAACTGTTTAAGGGGACGCCTGACAACTGGCTGTGAGGCTGTGGGGCTTTTGTATTTGCATTCTTTCGACGCTGCTAAGGGTCTGGCTTCCAATCAGCCGGAACGGAAGTGCTGACTAAGGTCCTCACCCTGCGAGGTGCCAGAGCCACTGCCAGAGCCACTGGCACGTCCTCCACTAGTGGGAACTATTAAAAATTAAATAGGTTGCTCGGGAAATCACAAAGGAGAGTTTTAACAGGGTTGAAAGTGAAGTTTTATCGCCTACTTTATCTCCTGTGCAAAACCAACCCTTCAAGACTGGGAGAGGCGTCTGTTTCATCACAGGCCTAGAAACCAGCACACAGCCTGCCGCCAGCGAGGGGCTCAGTCAGTCAGGCCTCTGACTTCGGCTCAGGTCACGATCTCGCAGTTGGTGAGTTCGAGCCCCGCTCGGGCTCTGTGCTGACGGCTCGGAGCCTGGAGCTGCTTCAGGTTCTGTGTCTCCCTCTCTCTCTGCCCCCCCCCCCCAACTTGAGCACACACACAGGCTCGCTCGCTCTCTCTCAAAAGTAAATAAAATTAAAAAATAAAAATAAAGAAAGAAACCAACACAGAGTGAGAGTCAAAAGCACAAAGAGGAAATGCATAAATCTGCCCCAAACAAAAGATAAAACAGATAAACCTTGAGAAAAGCTTCAAGAAAAAACCGAGTTAAGTAATTCACCCGACAAAGTTCAAAGTAATGGGCCTAAAGGCACTCATCAAATTCGGAAGAATGGATGAATTACATGAGAACCTCAACAAAGAGACAGAAAATAGGCATTCCAAAGAGAACTGAGAGAGCTGAAGAACACAGTAACTGAACTGGCAACACACACACACACACACACACACACAGAAAATAAAACAAAACCAACAGCAGAGGAGTTCAACAGCAGACTAAATGAAGCAAAAGAAAAGACCTGTGAACCTAAAGATAGAATAGAGGAACACACCCAAACAGAGGAGCACAAAGAATTTTTTAAAAACGAAGATAGCTTAAAGGGACCTCTGGGACAACATGAAGCACACTAACATTCACATGATAGAGGAGTCCCAGAAGTAGAAGTGAGAGAAAACTTATTTGAAGGGATAATGGCTGGAAACTTCCCTAACTCCTAAGGAAGGAAACGAACAAACAAACACCCAAATCCCGGAAGTCCAAATTGTTCCAAACAAGATGAATCCAGAGAGACCTACAACAAATATACTATAATTAAAATGTGAAAAGCTAAAAACAAAGAGAAAATATTAAAGGCAGCAAGAGAAAAACAATTTGATATGTATATGGAACTGTCATAAGACAATCAGCAGATTTATCAGTAGAAACTTGGCAGGCCAGAAGGGAGTGGCACCATATATTCAAAGTGCTGAAAAACAAAGATTTCCAAACAAGAGTACTCTACCCAGCAAGGTTATCATTCAGAACTGAAGAAAAACAGAATTTTACAGACAACAAAACCCAAAGGAGTTCATCACCTCTAAACCAGCCTTACAAGAAATGTTAAAGGGACTTTTTGGGCTGAAAAGAAAGGCACTGATTAGTAACAAGAAAACACATAAACATACGACCCTCCAAGACTGAATCATGAAGAAACAGAAAATCTGAACAGACTAGTAAGTAATTAGTAATAAGGAGATTGAATCATTAATCAAAAACCTCCCCCGCCCAAAAAAAAAAAAAAAAAAAAAAAAAAAAGTCCAGGACCAAATGGCTGCACTGGTAAAATTTTAACTAAACATTCAAAGAAGAATTAATACCAATTCTTTTCAAAGTCTCCAACAAAATAAAAGGGGGTTAACACTCCCAAACTGTTTTTACCAGTTCAATATTGCCCTGAGAGCAAAACCAGACAAGAATATCACAGGAAAATTACAGGTCAATGTCCATAAAGATCAAAGCTGCAAAAACCTCAACAAAGTATTGAAAACTGAATTCAACAATGTATTAAGAGGATCATACACCATAATCAAGTGAGATTTATTCCAGCGATAAAAGGATAAACACCCACAAATGAAATCAATTTGATACACCACATTAAGAAAATCGAGGATAAAAATCATATGATCATCTCGTTGATGCAGAAAAAGCATGTGACAAAAAAAAAAAAAAATCAACCCCCAATTATGATATAACTCTGCACAAAGTGGGTATAGAGGGAATATATCTCAACATAAGAAAGGGCATATATGACAAGTCCGCAGCAAACATCGTATTCAATGGTGAAAAGCTAAAAGCTTTTCCTCTAAGATCAGGAACAAGACAAAGATGCCCACGCTTGTCACTTTTATTCAGCACGGCGGTGGAAGCCCCCAGCCACAGTAATCAGGCAAGGGAAAACAGGCATCCAAATCAGAAAGGAAGAAGTAAAACTGTCACTATTTGCAGATAACATGTTATAGACAGAAAACCCTAAATATGCCACCAAAAAACTATTCGAATAAATTAATTCAGTAAAGTTGCAGGATACAGAATCAATACACAGAAATCGGTTGCATTGCTATACACCTGTAACTATCAGAGAAATTAAAACAATCCTATTGTATCCTCTCCCAGCCCTGTACTTCTGGGATTTTTAAGGGAAGCTTCATCATGTAGGCATCATCAGTCATTAACCTCATTTTTAGCCCTTTTCCCTTCTCAAGAGAATGGGGGAGGGAGCTGAAAATTCCAAGCTTCTAATTATGGCTTGGCCTTTCTTGGGACCAGCCCCCACCCAAGAGCCATCCAGGAACCCACACAGAGTCACCTCATTAGAAAAAAAAGGATACTCCTATCACCCAGGAGTTTCAGGAGCCCTATTCTGGGAACCAGGGGGCAGAGACCAAAACGTAGTTTCCATGATCTCACAAGACCATTACTCCAACTGTCAGCTCCGGGACCCTACCCACCTCGGCCACAATCCATCCTGAAGTTAGGACTAGGCTCCAAGAGAAATGTAGAAAACCCAAATCCCTCCCAGACTGTGGCTTCTCTCTCATATCATCCCCCGCCCACCCGTCCCAATCTCTCCACAGTCCTCAAGCACAACAGAACTACAAGGGAGTCTGGCAAATGTAGTCTTTTGCTTTATAGCTTCTAGGACGTGGTAAGGCAGGCTTTGAGTATGAAGACATAAATGTGAGGGTGCCCATCAGCTCTATCCATCACAGAGTTGTTTGAATTCTCTTGTCCGCCTCTCAGGAGGATGAGGAGTACAAGCACACTGTTTTCCTGTGCTTCACTTTACTGCCCTTCACAGATGCTATAGTGGGGTTTGTTTGTTTTTTGCAAATTAAAGGTCTGTGGCAACCCTGAGTCAGGCAAGTCTATAAGCACCATTTTCCAACAGCATTTGCTCACTTTGTGTCTCTGTGTCACATTTTGGTAATTCTACAATATTTCAAACTTTCTCATTATTACTGTATTGGTTATGGCGATCTGTGATCAGTGATTACAACTCACTTGAAAGCTCAGATGATGGTTAGCATTTTTCAGCAATACAGTATTTTTTAATTAAGGTATGTAGATTAGGGTTTTTTTTACATGCTATTACACACTTTATAGACTACAGTGTAGTATAAACATAACATTTATATGCACTAAGAAACAAAAAATTTCACTTGACTGGTTTTATTTCAATATTCACTTTATTGCAGTGGTCTGGAACCAAATGAACCTGCAATATCTCTCAGGTATGCCTGTAGTGGAAAAGCAGGCAAAAAAGCAAGAATAGGTCTGCGTGTTCCAAAAACAAAGTTGTCCTAACATTCCTTTATGATCCAATGTATTTTGGGTTTCTGAAGTTCACTGAAATATACAGGATTTATCTGTCACCCTATTTAGGGGGGGAAGATCAATTAAAAATTCTTCAATCACTGGGAAGAATACTGCAGAACAAAATATTTGTTTCATCAGTTTTCAAAAAGTGGGTAATTCATTATATTTTTTTAACGTTTATTTATTTTTTGAGAGAGAGAGAGAGAGAGAGACAGAGCGCGAACAGGGAAAGGGCAGAGAGAGAGGGAGACGCAGAATATGAAGCAGCTCCAGCCTCCCAACTGTCAGCACGGAGCCCAATGCGGGGCTCAAACTCACCAACTGTGAGATCATGACCTGAGCTGAAATCAGACGCTCAACTGACTGAGCCACCCAGGTGCGCCTCCATATTGTATTTTAAAGAAAAAAAAAAAAAAGATAGTCAAGTTCCTTCCTAATAAATTTCTGGGGAAATAAAAATTTAAATATAAAGAAATCACAACTGTACTAGAAGAAAAATATTAAGCCAACAACGATAAAAATTCAAAATTGTAAAGCCCTGTCTCAGCAGAATACTAACGGCAAAAAATCATTTAGAAAAAGACTGCAAGATTTGACTACAAAGAAGTTTTAAACTTCACCAGTGAAATACACACACACACACACACACACACACACTCACTCACTCACTCTCTCACTCTCTCATACACACACACTTCAAAATCAAGACAAATAACAAACTAGAAAACATATTCCCAATACATGTGGCAAATATTTAATATTAATGCAAGAAAGATCCAACAAAGCAAAAGACAAACAGTTAAAAAATGGGCAAGGAGCATAAACTGACAAGGAACAAAAAGACAAATATCCAAGTATCCATCAATATTAGGAAACAAACATTAAACAACAAAACACCCATTTTTAACTTCTCAAATCAGAAAATACCAGTGTTAGTAAGTAGGAATGTGGGAAAATGAGCAAAAATTTTACATACTCTTTGGCCTAGAAATGCTGCCTTAGAAGAATTAAAAATATTTGAGTAAATAAATTAGTATTTACAACAGCAAAAAAAGTAAGAATGTAAATACCTACATATTATCTGGCTAAACTATGGCACATCCATTCATTGGAAGATCTGTACCCACTAAATATGATATTGAAGAAGACTAAATGACTAAAGAGACTAAATGATAATAAAAGAAAAAGTTGTTTCCAAAAAGCATGCACATGAAACCCCATTTTTGCTCCTCGCCCTTGCTCCACACCCTGCCCCAGGAAAAGAAAAAATATATATACACACGCACAGATCAAGGGACTGGCAGGGAAGTTGGTAACATATCAAGAGTAATGAGACTATGGCAATTGACTTTTTTCATTATGCAAAGAATATTACTCTAAATGTTTTACAGAAAATATGTACTACTTCTGTAATCAGAAGAAAAAAATCAGTAAGGATTTTTAACCAACTCACAAAAAATCATCTCGCAGAATAAAAATTCTAGTTAATAGAAATAGGAGTTTCAAGGGGCGCCTGGGTGGCTCAGTGGTTAGGCGTCCAACTCTTGATCTGGGCGCAGGTCATGATCTCACAGGATCTCATGGGATCTCACAGTTGGTGGGACCGAGCCCCTGTGATGACAGCACACAGCCTGCTTGGGATTCTCTGTCCTCTCTGCCCAGCCCCCGCCCGTGTCTGCATGCTCTCTCTCAAAATAAATAAATAAACTTTAAAAATACACACAACACATTAAAAAAAAAAGAAATATGAATTTCAAGTTAAAATATTTAATGGTTATTCTTGTGACCTGTTTTCTATCTATCTATACCTGTTTTCTATCATTTTCTTTCCCTCCACTACCAATGTATCCATTCTCACCACTAAGCTTCCACCTTTTTCCTTCCTCATTCACTAACTCATCTAAGCAAAGGTGCAACCTCTTACCTTCTCGTTTTTACTAAAATAGCACACATCCATGTAAACATTTCTCCAGTATCAATGTGCACACTTAATCCAGCCTTCTCCCACAGACGTTCTCAAAGCATCATACTTTTAAAAAAAAAAAAAAAAAAATGCAAGAGGGGCTCCCGGGTGGCTCCGTCGGTTAAGCGTCCGACTTTGGCTCAGGTCATGATCTCGTGGTTCATGGGTTCGAGCCCTGCATCAGACTCTGTGCTGTCAGCTCAGAGCCCGGAGCCTGCTTTGGATTCTGTGTCTCCCTCTGTCTCTGTCTCTCCCCCGCTTGTGCTCTGTCTCCCAATAAACATTCAAACAAATTTTTTAAAAAATGCAAGAAAACAGACACACACAAACACGTAAATTTTGGTCAGAATACCCATATTAACACCAGTCCATAAATTCCTACTTGGGTTGGATACATCCTCCTTATAGGCACAGAGATACACATTCTTACAGCCTCAGAGACTCAGGAGAGGTCTTTCTCCTTCCTGTATCTACCCGTTCATCTTTATCCACCAAAGAGGGGTGGATAAAGCTGCCATCTTCTGTTCCATCCGGAGAACGAACTGAACCTCACGCTTCCTTGGCATTTAGTACCTAAAGTGAGTTCAATAAACACTCTTTTGTACTTCTGGAGACACTCACAGTCCCCAGTGTAGACACTTCAGGAGAGGAGGGGCCTGTGGATTTGTTCAGCTCATGGCCATACCTGACACGACAGTATGTGGCTCTCAGTAGCACTCAATAAATGACTTAACGACTAACACCACGGGTATTACTGATCCAAGTCTCTATAATACAGTTAAAAAGCCGGCACTGTGCTCCTCGTTTTACAATTTTACAAAATGAGGACTGGAGAGGTTAGGAGGGGAGTCAGGCGTAGCCAGACAGGAAAATAAGAAAATAGGGACTGGGTCTTTCCATCCACAGGAGATGACGTCACCCCCGATGTCTGTAGACAAGTTTCGAGCTTCAAAGATTCTAGGCAAGGATTCGTATAAATGCAATAGTTATTGCAGTAAGGGCTGATAAACGTTGCTCAGCTGCGTATTTTAAAAACAGAGCATTGGGGGAGATTTCAGCAACGGGGAACGATCGAAGAACTGCACCATAAACGACGAAGAAAGCTGCGGCAAGGAACCGAACCCTGGTAGTTTTACAGGAGCCAACTAATGAAATCCCCCAGGACAGGCCTCCAAACCCACCGGAACGCAAACTTTAAACCCACATTCTTGGTTCGCCAGGACGGCCTCGGCTTCTTCAGAGAGAAAGAAAGAGACGTCAGTCTCACCGACCGAACTCCCCGAGGTCCTCCCCTCCGGGACCAGTGCGCCCCGAGGCCTGCCCGCCGGGAATCCCATTCATCGCGAGCCCGCCGCCCCTGCACTGCGCGGGCGGGGGCAATGGCCGCCTGGCCCCAGGCCGGGCTCCTCTGTGCCCAGCCCTACCTCGGGGAGGGGCGGGAAGGGAAGGCCTTGGGGTCGCAGGTAAAGACCCACAGGGCTGCCCACCCGCGGGGCCGCAGGTCCGCTCCGGGCGCGGGGTCCCGGCCCAGCAGAGGCCAGTCCCAACCAGTTGGCAGGCCCTGGAGGAAGCTGGCCCGGCGCCACTGACCTGTCAGGCCCCACTGCCTGAGGTCCTGCTCCTGCACCCGAGCCCGTGCCGCCTCGGCTCGGCTCCGGGTCTGAAGGGCCAGTAAGAAGCCGGGCATGCGGCCACCGCAGGCGCCCGCGCCCGCACGCTCCATCCAGCAGACAGGCTCCGCCCGGCGCCCGCACGCTCCATCCAGCCCCCAGAGGCTCCGCCCCGCGCCCGACGCTCCATCCAACCAAGAAAGGCTCCGCCCCGCAGCGCGCGCTCCACCCAGCCCAGAGAGGCTCCGCCCAGAGGCGCGCGCTCCACCCAGCCCAGAGAGGCTCCGCCCAGAGGCGCGCGCTCCATCCTGCCCAGAGAGGCTCCGCCCCGCGGCGCGCGCGCGCTTCCTTCCCGACGCCCCCAGCCCTGTCCCCGCGCGCAGCGGCCGCCAGAGGACGCGTCGTTCGCTAAGTTGTGGCCTAGAACCGCGCTCTGAGATAACCTGCAGGCGGAGTTCTTCCTGCTCTTCCGGTTGTGCTCTGTACGCTCTTGGCTCGTGGGGAGATCGGACTGCGCTCACCATTGTTTTATTACCAACATTGACTGTGCTCCAGGTTCATACCGTAACCCGCTGGGCTTTGGGATTTCAGAATTCAATACCACCCGATCCCTGCCCTCCAGCGACTCACAGCGAGAATGTAAAGGATAATGTGTTCATTTCAGTTTGCACCAGGGATAAATTAGTTTGAGCCCCGAAATCCTCTTAATCTTCCCTGTTGGCTGGCGACCAAAGTTAGGAAACTCTGAATGGTAGGAAAGTAAAATCATGAACATTGTCATTACCACGACGGATTTCTCAAGTGAATTATGGGGAACAAATTGAAACAACATGTTAGATTAGGGGTCGCCATGACATTAGCTTCCCTTGGATTTGTGATGTAGTAATTTATAATTAGAAGCGTACCACCGATACAAAATTATAACCAAATGACTGCAGTTAATGATGCAGTTAGAGGTGCTGCCCTAAAGGTTTTCCAAGGTATTTAGTTTCTCATTTAACCCTTGCAGTAACCCTATCAGTAGGGACTAGAATTGTTTCCACTTTAGACGAGGAAATCTGAAATAGGAACCACATTCTTCTCTGGGTTAATGTCATCAGGATACTAGTCCCATGTAGGTTAACCTTGGTGCTTCTCTCTTCTGTAAACTCAGATTAAAGTTGCACTCCCTCCCCCATATCACCCACCCTTAAAATAAAAGGGAGAAATCGGTTCTGAGCTACAAAAGAGGTGACTTTGGGTTGATTCATTCTTAAAAACCCAAAGCACTGTTTTGTGAGGCTAATTTTGTGTGGAGTCTTTCTCTAATACTGATTGAGCACCTAACCATGTGTCAAGCACTCTTGGCACTGCAGAGAGGCCACTAATCTCAATGGCAGAACATTTAAGTAAAACATATTAAACATATTTTAAATTAAGTGTATATTTTAAAAGGAAGAGACAGACAATAAGCAAATAAAAATCAGGCAGTTATCAATGTTTAAATGAAAGAGAGTCACATAATGGGGCTACACTGGTTTCCTACTTGATGTCTTCTCAAAACCATACTTGGATTTGTCTCCTTTCCTGGCTTCTCTGGAGGGGTTTCTGCCCCTTGTGGTTGCTCATGAGTGATTTTTACATTCTGATCTCTGTGTTTGACTTTCTCCTTCTGCTCCAGGTTCTGTGGAGGTTCTATCCAGGTTCTATCCACTAAAACACCAATATCAACCACCTGCCACTTGAACAAAAGAGATTTATTATCCTTAACTTAAAGTACATTCATTTTAGCATAGTACCAGCAATAGGGTCCTAGCTATAAACTGAAATTTCTGTTGGTAGATTGAGTATGACATCTAAAATACAACGAAGAAAGGTAGCTGAGAAACTCCAAGTCAGTTAGTTCCAAGGCTAAGTTTCTTTTATAATTCCAGTCATCCCCTTCATCCCCTAGGAGTTCCCAACTAGTACCAAGGTTTAAGGTCCATGTGAAAATGATGACTTCCATATTAATGCATTCAGTTCCATCCTCTCCTGTGAAGTCCAGACTAATCTACCTGATTATTCAAAATCTCCACTTGGATATATCTAAGAAAGGTTCCATGCTACTCTGTCCAAAAATGAATTCCTCTTTTAAATTGAAGTATAGCTGATGTTAAAAATGAACTCTTGTTGTTGCTCGAACCTCCTCATTCTCTGCCTTACCCCCTCCATAAGCGAAGACTCCTTCCTACCATTTGCTCAGGCTAAATTCCTGAAATCATCCTTTATTCCTGGGCTTTTCTCAGATGCTCAATCTGTGGACCTTATAGACTCTACCTTTTCAATATATCTAGTATCTGACCACTCCGCTGCCACCATACTGGTCCAACAGCTATTACCTCTTGTCCTGCAATGGTCTCCTAACTGAGCTCCCTGCTTTCATTCTGCCCCCTTCTATAGATTCCTTTCATACACCACCTAGAGTAAAACTTTTATAGTGTCATCTCTCCCTACAAAGAAAGGATATGTTGACATTGTACCTAGAACAGTGCCTGCACATATATGCACTCCATAAATATTGCTGAATGTTTAAATGAGGTGCCGATAGAACAATTCTAAAGTTCAGCGGGTATCCTCCTACACTGTTGGTGGGAATGTAAACTGGTACAGCCACTCTGGAAAACAGTGTGGAGGTTCCTTAAGAAACTATCAGTAAAACTCCCCTAGGACCCAGCAATTGCACTGCTGGGGATTTACCCAAGGGATAAAGAAGTGCTGATGCATAGGGGCACATGGACCCCAATGTTCGTAGCGGCACGTTCAACAATAGCCAAATCATGGAAAGAGCCTAAATGTCCATCAACTGATGAATGGATCAAGAAGATGTGGTTTATATATTCAGTGGAATACTACATGGCAGTGAGAAAGAATGAAATCTGGCCATTCGTAGCAAAGTGGATGGACCTCAAGGGTGTCATGCTTAGTGAAATAAGTCAGGTGGAGAAGGACAGATACCATATGTTTGCACTCATAGGTCTAACAGGAGAAACCTAACAGAGGACCATGGGGAGGGGAAGGAGGAAAAAGAGTTAGGGAGAGGGAGGGAGACAAAACACGAGAGACTCTTGAATACTGAAAACAAACTGAGGGGGGAAGGGGAAGGCGGAAAGGTAATAGGGGGTGATGGTCTTGGTGGAGGTCACTTGTGGGGAAGAGCACTGGGTGTTATATGGAAACCAACCTGACAATAAACTATAAAGTTAAAAAAAAAAAAAGTTCAGGACCCAGGTTTGTTATAAACAGGAGGCACAGAGAAGGCATTTCCCAGATGGGCAAACTAAGGTATAGAAAGTTTAGGCAACTTGTCCAATGTCTTTTAGTAAGTCAGTGATAACTACCAGAATAAACTCTAACCGAACTCCTTTGTTCTTCATTGTTCAGGTTACATAATCATGGTTTCAGATTAATTCTTTGTTTTTCACTCCACAGAGATGATAAATCCTCTGGCAATACCAACCCAGGAAGATTAATGGTAACCGGATCGTGATTGTGCCTGTGATAGGTCTTAGCATCTGCCCACTCCATAAAAACAAGTGGGATCAAAATAAACACACACACACACACACACACACACAAAACACAAGTGGGATCAAATACAGGTTAGCAAACAAGTTGTTTGCTGTTCATTATGTCCCTGTTGTGTAACAGCCGGACACCAGCTGGCAGCAAGCGCCTGAATGAGAGCTGCGACATGGATGAAAACTCCTACAGACCTCTTCTTGAGTACATGGACATAGATCTTTGGGTTCATATTAGGCTTAGGCCATTGCCCTCAAGTGGAAAGATCATTCTACTGGAATGAAAGAGAAGAGTTTTCTTTCTTTCTTTCTTTCTTTCTGACATCATTAGACATCTTTTGCATCAAATAACATGTAATAAATTTAAAACCCAGAAATTCAGAGGAAAGGTACTATCGAGAGTACACATTTAAGTATATAAACGAAGGAAATCTGGTTTACAGGACTCTGGTACAGTCACTTTAGAAAATTGCCACTTCTCTTTAATCCCAAATGTAGGGGTAAAGCGCTAGAATACTGTCAAATCTATGAGGACAAAGTGCAGAGATTGTAAACTGGGCCCAGGTCAAAATCTGCTCACGGGTATTTTTGTTTACAGGGCTTCGGGGTTCTTTTTCCCCTTTTTATTTGAATACCTTTTGACTGTCAAGCCTTGCCATGAAAGTAATCACATGCAGAACGCATGTGTGGCTCAGTTGACTGAGTGTCCCTCCTCAACCTAGAGTCACGGGATCATTCTCTCTCCCTCTGCCCACTCCCCCACTCATGCATGCTCGCTCTCTCTCTCTAAGTAAAATAAAATAAAATACAATAAATAATGTACCCAAAAGTTTTTATGAAATTAATCATGTCTGGGGGCCTGAGTGGCTCAGTCAGTTGAGCGTCGGACTTCAGCTCAGGTCATGATCTCACGGTTTGTGAGTTTGGGCCCCACGTCGGGCTCTATGCTGACAGCTCAGAGCCTGGAGCCTGCTTCAGATTCGCGCTCTCTCTCTCTCTCTCTCTCTCTGTCTCTCTCTCTCAAAAATAAATAAACATTTTTTAAAAATTAATCATGTGGAGTTTCACACACTGTTCTTCAGCCATCAGTAGAACTCTGCAATCCACACGGCTAATCACAGAGAGCTTTTGAGTTTGCCAACTCTGGAATTTAACTTTTGTGACATATTTCCACAGGAGGAAAAGGAAGTCTCCATAATAACCATGAAGCCAAAATGTTTCTCATGACTCGGCCTACAATTAAAATATCTTTCAACAGTGTGAACCAGAGGCTACAATCCTAAGAATTCTCTCCCGCTCTGGTTGACAAGAGCCCAAAGCTATCCTGTGCCCTTGTTACAGCAGATACTCAGCACATAGGAAGAGACAAGACACATGCCCTCTGATAATCAGAAAAGACTGTTCATTGACCACACTTGTGCCGGCCCAGCAGAGTCACCTCCAAAGGCTGAGCTCCAAACCTTGGCATCAGCCTCCTCTTATGGCTGGGGTGGTAGGGGCTTGAGAGACAAAAGAAAAAGGGGAGGGGGCCCTTATCAGTGGTGCCTTCTGGGAAGTTGGTGGACGCAGGAGACAAACAAGATTAGAGAAGCCAAAAACATGCAAGCCAGCATCTGGTTGGCCCCTTTTATCTTGTTTTTACCAGCTTTTCTTTGCTGGGAGCCACACTGGCCTTGCTGGATCACACAATCACAGTGAGGAAATGGCAGACGTTTGCACAGCTCCTGCCATGAAGCAAAATTGGTATCTCCTTCTACTACTGGCTCATATTGGGAATGGGACTGCTGTTATTGACTAGGCCTCACAGTGTTCCAAGTCAGACTAGTATTTCCCACACAGATACCTCATGAGAAGAAGCATATTCCCACCTCTACAAAGATTTTAGACAAAGCACTGTAGATGGTTGTCGAAAGGCTCTTCTAATGAGCCTTGCAGACCCAAGACATAAATAATAAAGGGGGTTAAAAACACAAGAGTTACAATGATCTCTGGCCTGGAGAAAAGGAGCCTAACTTGGAAATAAGGAACAGACTAGGGCAGAACGTAAGTTACTACACATTCCTTTGCTAATTGGTGCCACAAATACCTTCCCTTACACTGATACCCATAATGAGGATGGGTGAGAGTAATTAAAACATAAACCCATATATAAAGGCTGACACGTTTAGGGCCCCTATGGTGCTTGCACCTTCAATATCAAATAACGAGGTTCACACAACCAACTCACTAACCAGCGCAAATACATTCTTCCTTTTGTGAGCCAGACAGAATGACTCCTAGCCTACTTATATATCACTCAACCTATGCCTGAAGCTTAACGTTATTGATATAAACAAATGTGTTTGTAATCTGCTTTTCACTGAGAACATCCTGCTATCTTCTTTGTTGTGAGATTTACTACCAATTTAAACAAATGTGTACTTTATCTGCTTTTCACTAAGAATATCCTGTTATCCTATTGTAAAAATTTTACTACCTCACTGAAATTAGAGTAGTTCTGCAAAAATGCCTCTGTAAAACTTGTTTCTGTACACTTTTGAAAGCATCTTATCACTGAGATTTATTCGTAGTAAAAATTCCACTTTCTGATGTCATGTTAACATTTGACCTATAAATAAAGACACCAAAACTGACAGGACAGAGATGACTGCCTGGTGATCAGAAAGAAACTCGAGGCTCTCTCACTCCCTTTCGCCAACACCGTCCATTCTTCAGGGACCCCTGGACCTGCTGGAGCTGGACACTGGCATTTCATCTCATTCCCCTCTTGATTCTCAAGCTGCTGTAGCAGACTTGGAGAAATTCAGTTTGTGGGGGCCAGGGAACCCTTTGCTGCCAAGGAGGAGAGGCAAAGACTGTTCTGGCTTCTTCCTGCTGGACAGGGACATCGAAGGGAGGGGTGAGGCAGCTAGGGGTCTTCGTCATCCAAAGGAGAGTAGCCACAGCTGGAATGGTCCAACTAGAGCATTATCTGGAGTTTTATAGCTTCTAGAGGAGAGGAGACAAACCTGGTTAGCATATTAATAATACAAGGACCGAACAGGATAGCTATGAAAAGCATCAGGAGAGAGCCAGCTAAAGGGAGGAGCCAAGATGCCCAATTCCATTTGTTGCTCCAAGAGCTCTATGAATCTGCTACTTCCTGTCTTTGTTGATTCGCTCCCTTAACTGCTGGACCATATCTCAGACTATCCCTGAATGGTTGACAGAGAAGCAACATTCTTCATTTAGGAAGAGACATAGTCCTCCCCTTTCGGCAGTGAGCAGGTCCAGCCCTACAGCAAAGAGTGTAGCAACAAGTATGTAAAGAGAAATAGGTAGAGGGTAACAATGAAATCTAAGAGAGAACCATTTGTTATAGTTCATTTAAGTTGCTTGGTGATTTTCCTCAAGCTTCTGGTTACAGAGAGTTTCTCAGGTGTTGGCTGCAGGCTGCTTATCATCTGCTATCTTCTTAAGGGTGGTCTGTAGTGGATTATTCTGGTTATCGGTTACTTTCCATTTCAAGTGGTTGTCAGGTGACAGGTGGGCTGCCTTACTCGAGAATGGTGGATCCAGGTGGTTAGTCCTGCAGCCCTGAGAGCTGTGGACTTGGTTAGCACAACTAAATAAGGTCCCTTCCAGGTAGGTTTAAGCAGTTCCTTTTTTCAATCTTTTATCCAAACCTGACCCCCAGGTTTGTGGGGGTGTACAGTTTTTCCTAGGGAACTAAGGATCCTGTCTGCCACCCATCTATGTATCTCAAATACAGTTTTCCCTAGTCCTTGTTTTTGTATTTCTCAATTCCCTAGCTCTGTCAGGTCCCCCTTGAATTTGACTAGTGGAGGGGGCCTTCCATATAGGATCTCGAATGGGGAGGATCCAGTTTTTGCCTGGGGTGTACAGCATATTTGGAGAAGAGCTAGGGGTGGTATATCTGGCCAGGGCAAGTTAGTTTCCTGACATGGTTTCGCCATGGCTGACTTAAGGGTCTGGTTTATACATTCTACTTTCCCTGAACCCTGGGGCCAGTAGGCTGCATGTAAGTTCCGCTGGATACCTAGGGCTTTGGCTACTCCCTGCACCACCTCGGCCACAAAAGCTGGGCCATTGTCCAAGCCTGTGGTTAACGGCATTCCGTGTCTGGGAATGATATCCCTTAGCAAGGCCTTGGTTACTTCTCTCGCCTTTTCGTACGTGTGTGATAGGCTTCAACCCAGCCCGAAAACGTGCAGATGGATACCAAAAGATATTTGTATCCTTTACTGGGTCTTATTTCAGTAAAGTCTACCTCTAAATCTTCCTAGGGTGCCTGACCACAGCGCTGGATTCCAGTGGGCCCAGTGGGGCCTTGTTTGGCATTTGAGCACAGAGGAGGCAGCATTGAGAGAACGAGGCACAGAGGGACGGGAGTCGAGCAATTACATAGTAACAGCTTCTGACACTGAGTCCTTTCCTCTTTGGTGTCCCTTGCAGTGGATGACTGCTACCTCCCTCGGTTCCCAGACTGCCCTTAATCGTTTTAGGATTTCATCCCAATTTTTGTTTTCTCTTCCTCCTGGGTCAAAAGTCCTCTCTCCTTGTATACAGTCCCATGTACATGTAGAGTGGCAAAGGCATAGTGTGAGTCTATGTTGGCCCTTTTGTCTTTACTGAGTTCTAGTGGTCTCATTAGGGCCCACAGTCCTGCTCTTTGGGCTGACCATCCTTGTGGAAGGGCTTTTGCCTCTATGATCTCAAAATCAGAGACTACTGCCTAACCAGCGTATCTTTTGCCTCCTTTCACAAAGCTACTGCTGTCCATGTACAGGACGAGGTCAGGATTCTGTAAGGGCCTGTCGGATAGGTCGGGTCGGCTAGAATAGACTTCGTCAAGTACTTCTAGACGATCATGCTCTGGGGGCCCCTGGGCTGCGGGCAAGAAAGTGGCAAGGTTGAGTTTTTTCAGCTTCCAGTCTTATTCATGGGTTCTCACATAGCAGTCCCTGCTATTGTGTCATCCAAGCATGCATTAGCCAGGGTTGCCCTCGGCACCCATCGAGGTAATAACAGAGTGGGGAACCTTAACGTTTAGGTTTTGCCCCAACGTGAGTTTGTCTGCTTCCTTGATTAAAAGTGTGGTGGCTGCCCATGCCCTCAGACAGGGTGGCCGTCCTGCCGCAACTGAGTCAGTCTGCTTTGAAAGGTATGCACCTGGTCTTTGCCAAGATCCAAATTCCTGGGGGAGAACCCCCGTGGCCACCCCCATTCTTCTCATGTATGAACAGGTTGAAATCGTGATACATCTGGGAGTCCGAGGCTGGTGCCTCCGTGAGTTTTGTTTTTATAGTTTTGAACATCTTTTCTTGATTAGGGCCCCAGAAAAGGGGTGCTCTCTCTTCCCCTTTTAGTGCCCCATATAGAGGTCTGGCTAAGTCCGAGAACCCTGGGATCCGTATCCGACAGAATCCTGCTGCTGCCAGGAACTCTCGGATCTGCCAGGGGGTAGCGGGAACCAGAATGGCACAGACTGCCTGTTTCCTTTTGGCTCCCAGCATCTGTTTGCCTTGGGTAATTTGGAAGCCCAAATATTTAACTTCATGTTGGTAAATCGGTGCCTTTTTCTTTGACACTCAGTATCCTGCCTCTGCTAGTAGCCTGAGTAGGGCCCTGGTTCCCTCCTAGCACTAGGTCCTCTTGGGACTGGCTAGCAGAAGATCGTCCATATATTAGAGGAGGACGCATCCTAGGTCCTGTCCGGGAAACCTGGCTAAGTCAGATGCCAGTAACCCACTGAATAAGGCTGGTGAATTTTTGAATCCTCATGGAAGTCTAGTCCATGTGAACTGTTCCTTTGCCCCTAATCTAGGGTTTTCCCATTCAAAAGCAAATAGGGGTTGGCTATTAGGCGCTAGCTGGGGACAGAAGAAGGTGTCTTTTAAATCTAGGCCGACCTGGGGCACCTGGGTGGCTCAGTCGGTTGAGCGTCTGACTTCGGCTCAGGTCATGATCTCACGGTTCGTGGGTTCGAGCCCCATGTCAGGCTCCGTGCTGACAGCTCGGAGCCTGGAGCCTGCTTCGGATTCTGTGTTTCCCTCTCTCTCTGCCCCTCTCCTACTCACGCTCTGTTTCTCTCTGTCTCAATAATAAATAAACATTTAAAAAATAAATAAATAAATAAATCTAGGCCGAGGGTGAGAATTCCAGTAGAGTGTATAGGTTAGGCAATGCTGAACACAGCGTGATGACTGCTTCATTAGTGGCTCCTAGGTCCTGCACAGGGCAGTGATCATTTGTCCCAGGCTGTTCACGGGCAACAGGGGAGTGATCCATTTTAGACCACTGGCATCATTTTAGAAGTCCCCATCTAAGCAGCCTGTCCAAGTGTGTCTGAATCCCCAGGCCTGCCTCCCATGGGACCAAATATTGGTGCATTTGGGCAAGTTGGGATGCGGGCTTTAGGTCAATGAATATCAGGGGGTGGTTTTTTGACAGACCAGGGGGGTTTCCTTCCGCCCAAACTGAAGGGAATTCAGCTTCTAGCTCGGGAGCCACAGTTGGTTCATCGGGAAGGGAAGTATATAATCTCCATTCCTCTTTCCCGGGGAACTGTCAGGGACAAAATCGTGGGTTGGGCCTTTTCGTTTAGGCGCAATTGTGTCTGTCCATCCAAAGTGAAGGCTATTTCTGGGTCCCACTTGGCGAGGAGGTCTCTACCCAACAGTGAGACTGAGCAGTCAGGGAGATACAGGAATTCATGAGACCCCCCCCCCGCCAAGCCGGCACTGTTGGGGACCGCAGGATGGCCTTCGGGTTTGTACCCCTGTGGCTCCTATGATGGTGGCTTCTCAACCTGACAGAGGTGCCAACTTGTGTGTCACCACAGAGTGTTTGGGCCCAGCGTCAACCATGAAGTCTATTGTTTGGCCCCACTACCTTCATTTTGACCATGGGCTCATGGGGGCCTAGTTGGATAGAGGCTGGTCTTTCCTAATCAGAGTTCACTCCTGCCCGTCTGATCAGGTCAGCCTCAGGTGGTTCTGGTTGGTAATGGCCGGATGAGGCAGAGGTTTTTGGTTTCCCTTTTTGGCGATTGGGGCATTCATTTTTCCAGTGTCCAAATTCCTTGCAGTAAGCACATTGATCCTATCCCAGTGGTGCCCTTCTTTGTTCTTGCATCCCTCATGGTTTCCATGGGGGTCCTTCTGGAAGGGGTGGTCACCCCAAGGCCGTGGCCAGGAAAGCTGCCTTTTGTTTCATTCTTTGTTCTGTCTCCTTTCTGGCAGCTTGATCCCACTTTACAAAAACCTTATTGGCAATTTCCAATAATTCAGTGGCATTTTTTCCAGCAAATCCTTCCAATTTTTGGAGTTTCTGTCTAATGTCACTTTGGGCCTGTCCCACAAAGGCAGCATTAACCATGCGCTGATTTTCAGGGGCTTCCAGGTTGAATAGAGTGTAAACTCTGAAGAGTTCACATAATCTTTCACAAAAGTCAGCCGGACTCTCTTCTGGCTTTTGGGGGACCTCAGATACCTTTGCCACGTTGGTGTGCTTTTGGCCCTTGCTTTTACCTCCTGGAGGAAGGGAAGTCGGTATCTTTCTAATCTGGCCCTTCCTGCCTCTGTATTGGGGTCCCAGCGGGGCTCCTCTTGGGGCATAGCCTCCCGTACCCAAGCCTCAATGTCTAGATTCCCACCTGATGCCTGAGTCTGGAGCCATTTTTCTGGCTTTGCTGACAATTCATCGGTGCTCTTCTGTGTAAAAAAGGGTAAGAAGCTGCTTACAGTCGACCCAGGCAGGGCGGTGAGTCTGGATTATGGAATCTAGGAGATCTGTCATCGCCTGTGGCTTCTCAGAGTAGGGCAGTGTGTGGTGTTTCCAGTTGAGGGGGTCAGTAGTGGAGAACGGTTGGTAGTAGAAAACCGATCCCCCCTCTTAGTAGTATCCCATCGGGGCCTATTCTCTGGGGACCCCTAGTCTCCCGCAATGGCATCTGCATTGCCATTGGGGACTCTGGACCTTGAGCCGCAGACCTAAGGCATCTTCCTACCGGGTTCAGGTGTCTCTGGTTGGGGCGGGCTGGCTGCTGGTGGAGGTGTGACTAATAGAGGTGGATTATCAGGCAGGCAAGGCTCCCCTCCCTCAATTGGTGGGATGCTGGGGGCATATGGTGGCAGAAATGGAGGGACTTCTGAATTTTCCTGGAGGATGGGGGGCGGTGTTTTTCTGCGGAGAAGTCTTCTTCTCGGCCCGTGCCACTAAGACCCTACACTGTTCCTTCCTATTAACACAGAACCGGACCCAAGGAGGCTTGACTTGGATTATTTCCAGCCATTGATCAAATGTATGGGAGTTGATCTGGGTGGCCAGGGTCTCCACTAACTACTTTATAGATAGCTCAGTCTGTGGGGACATCTAAGGTGCCCTCAGGGGGCCAGCCTGCACCAAATGTGGGCCATTCTAATTCACAGAGGGTGCCTAACATCCTAGGGGTCAATTTGACCCCATAGTCACCTGAAACTCCCTTTTTAAAATTCTTAATCATACATTCCAAAACAGTTGGTTTTGAGGAATTTCCCCCCATTCTGGTATCCTAGATGGATCCCTCCCAATGCGCGGTGTGGCAGCACAAACACGAGGGAAGATGTCCCTTCGTCCTCTTGAATGCTCTCCTCACGGGGATTTAGATGCCTCTTAGCACTGGCAGGTCAGCATAAACCCCTGACTCGGATGAGACCTCTGCGGACCTGATTTTGCCATGAGCCGTATGAGGTCATCACAGAATCGCAGGGTAGGACCCCCTCAGGCTCGTAGCCGAGACCGTGGAGCACGAGCACTCGCACACACATTCAGACAGATCGCAGACTTCCACCCAGGACTTCCCCGTCCTATGTGGCGACTGTGTCACCTGGGAGGTGATCAGACTTCCCCTCCGCCTCTAGGGCGGGCCTGAACTCCGTCCTGGGTCCCCGGGGACACTCACCCGATCCGATGTTCCATCCTGGCAGAATTTTCTGATTCCTGGAATCCGTCTGAGTGCAGCAGGGGCTGACTACTGCCAGGCGCAGGCCCAGCGAGGGTCGGGGTCCAGTGAAATCCCCAGCGACGCGCCTTCCTTTCCATGGCAGGGCCCTCGAAGAGTGGCCTCTCTGCTGGCCTCTGACAATGGTGGCTCAAGGGGCCAGCACGGCTGTCGAGTTTCCTGGCCAGCGAACCAAACGTTACAGCAAATACTTAGTGCCCAGGAAGAGACAAGCCACGTGCACTTGGGGAATCAGAAAAGACTGTTCATCGCCCACACCGGTGCTGGCCCAGCGGCTCACCTCCAAAGGCTGAGCCCGGAACCTTGGCATCGGCCTCCTTTTGAAGCTGGGATGGTAGGGGGTTGAGAGACAAAAGAAAAGGGGGAGGGGGCCCTTATCAGGGGTGCTATCCGGGCAGTTGGTGGACGCAGGAGGCAAACAAGATTACAGAAGCCCAAAGTGTGCAAGAGAGTATCCAGCCTCGGGCATCTGGCCCCTTTTATCTTGTTTTTACTACTTTTTCTTCTCACCCTAACCACATAAAGTCTGGGTCTCAGGTTTAAAAAATGAGCACACCTGTTGCCCACATATCTGTATTCCTGAGGCACTGTGATAACTTTGATGCAAGGCAGTTCTCCCACCTCTATCTCCCAAAACTGCTCAAAGTTGGCATGTAAAAAGAAATCTTCATCATCAGAGTTGTAACAGAGAGTGCTTCTGCAAGGTCTAGGACATATAATAATTTGGGGCGCCTGGGTGGCTCAGTCGGTTAAGCGTCTGACTTCAGCTCAGGTCATGATCTCACGGTTCGTGAGTTCGAGCCCCGTGTCAAGCTCTGTGCTGACAGCTCAGAGCCTGGAGCTGCTTCGGATTCTGTATCTCCCTCTATCTCTGCCCTTCCCCTGCTCACGCTCTGTCTCTCTGTCAAAAAAAATAAATAAACATTTAAAAAAAAGAATGCAATATGACAAAATAATTTATAATGAGGATAATAACAACTACCCCATGATGTTGTGGGTATTAATTAAATAAAATTTAATTATTAAATTAAATGAAACAATTTTTTACAAGGAACTAAACACAAATTTGAATCTCCAGAGTATTGTGAAGGACCAAAACACTTAAGTTGGGAATTAGCCTGGTGATCGCCGAAGTAGCTACATTTCACCATTGGAGACTCAAAGAAATTGGGAATTGTCCCTCATTGTGCAGGGGACACAACCTCATTTGCTTGGGGAATCCACCAAAAAATGTTTCATGGTGTTTTTCTCCTAAGTGTGGCCCACAGATACAGGTTCTGAAAAGTAAACAGAACACACACACACACACACACACACACACACACACACACGGTGTAGCCTCTCTACCCAATGGTGGGACATGCACAGCCAGCTTTGGTAGATTGTGCTACTGCTCCCAACTGTTTCCTTTCTTTCTATAAGTGACTATTGACATCCTATAAAATGATTAGACATCTATGTCCTTATCCATTTGATGTTAGTGCCTTCCAGTAGGCTGAGTCTATGTAATTTGCTTTGACCACTGCCATGCAAGTTGACGTGAGGTAAACTAGTACATGAGCCAAAGCTTTAAATGTGCTTGCTCAGATTGTTCTGATATATAAATATATAATATTTAATATGTAAGAACTTATTTCAAATTTTTTTTATTTTTTTAACGTTTATTTATATTTGAGAGAGAGAGCACGAGCGGGGGAGGGGCAGAGAGGGAGACACAGAATTGGAAGCAGGCTCCCGGCTCTGAGCTGTCAGCACAAAGCCCTATGTGGGGCTCGAACCCACCAACTGTGAGATCATAACCTGAGCTGAAGTCGGAGGCTTAACCGACTGAGCCACCCAGGTGCCCCTCAAATTTTTCACTACTAATGCCAGCTAATATGACCAGTCTTTTTGTTGTGTTTTCCAACCCAATGAGGAAAACAGCCATCTCATTGCCTACATTTTTGGTTACACATCTGATTGAAGATCATTTCATAAACTAATTGGCCATTTTTAATCTCTTTCTTGAATGGCCCGTTCATATCCTTTGTTTATTTTTCTCTTATATTGTCTTTTTCTTTTTTTTTTAAACATTTATTTTTGAGAGAGAGAGAAGGGGGCAGAGAGAGAGGGAGACAGAGGATCTGAAGTAGGCTCTGTGGTGACAGAGACAGCCAGACACAGGGCTCAAACTCACGAACCGTGAGATCATGACCTGAGCTGAAGTCGGGCACTTAACCAACTGAGCCATCCAGGCGTCCCGATCCTTTTTTTTTTAGAGTTGTGTGGAAGCTCTCCCCCCATTTTAAATTTTAATCTTTTAATACATTGCAATATGTTTTCCTGCTTATAGCTTTTCTATATCCCTCATTTAGTATTATTTGTGCCCAGAGGTTTTGAATTTCCCATGTGTAAGACTTTTCCTTTACTGTTCTTAGTTAAAAGAAAGGCCTCCCTTTTCTCCCAGATTATCTTTTCCTGTATTTTCTCCTAGTATTTCTCTAGTTTGTTTTTACATTTATCTTTGGAATTTATTTTTCTATACATTCGAAAGTCAGGACCTAACATTAACTCTTTCCCTAAATAGGTAATAATTGATAATTCATCCTTTCCTCCAATGATTTAATATATCATCTTCACTGCAAACTAAATTCCTTTATATACACGTGGCCATCTCTGTCTACAGCAATATCACACTATCTCAATCATTATGTTACAGTTTGTTTTGGAATATCTTTTCAATTGTTTTGTTCCTTTTAATTTCTTACACATGTTCTTTTCCAGTATTGAAAATAAATTTGAGGATCAACTTGTCAAGGCCCATAAAAAATGAAACTGGAATTACTTAGATTGCCTTGACATTTCCAATTAATGTTGGAAGGCTGGGAAACTTAATAATCTTTACAACACTAAGGTACTCTATCTGGGAACAAGATATTGGTATTTATCCAAGTCATATTTTAGGTCTTTCAACTTGGTATTTGTTCAAGTCATATTTTAGGTCTTTCAGTCAGGTTTTATTGTTTTCCTCACGTAAGTCTTGTATATTACTTTCTTATTTAGGAAATGTTTAGTTTTTCATGCTATTGTTAATGGGCTCCTTTATTCTATTAGTTGTTCTAATTGGCATATAGGAAAGACATTGATTTGTGTCTGTTAATCTTATATTTTGCCTCTTTATTGAACTCTCTTTTTAGTACAAATAGTTATTCAGTTGATGCTTTTGGATTTTAAAATTTTCCACATATAAGAAAATGTTACGACTTGTTACCGTAACCTTTAGTGTGTGGCTTAAAAAGGTAAGATAAATGTGTTCTCAGGGCGAGAATGAGTCCATTACACCGAATAGAATGACAGATAACCATTTAAAAATGCTTGTGTATATTAGAACAGAGAAGATAAATAGCAACCATCCTACTTTATGGCACTAAGAGCCATAGAATTGTGGGCTGTGTGGACCTTCAGTTTGACCCAGGATGATGAGTCCAACCTCTAATATATTTCAACTAATTTATTGCTTTAAAATTTACATATGACAAATTCATGTGGGTTGGTTTTTCTTTGTTTACTGTTCTGTGAATCTTAATGCCTGATTCTTATAACCACCACTACAAACAGGATACAGAACAACTCTAACACTCTTTTATCAGTCTCTCACTCCATCTCTAACCCTTAGAAACAACTGATCTGCTCATCATCACTATAGTTATATCTTTTCCAGAATGTCACCTAAATGGAAATATACTGGCTTTTGAACTTGGCTTCTTTCACTTAGTGTAATGCATTTCAGGTTCAGATGCTTAATCGACTGAGCCACCCAGGCGCCCCTCATGCTTTTGGTTTTATATCCAAGAAATCTTTGCCCTATTTAAGGTCATGAAGATTTTCTCCTATATTTTCTTCTAAGAGTTTTATGGTTTTATATTTTACACTTAGGTTTATTGTCCATTTTGAATTAATTTTGTATATGGTGTCAGATACAGGTCAGTGTTTAGTTTTCGTATCTAGATGTCTAATTTTTCCAGGCCCATTGGTTGAAAAGGTCTTTTCTCCATTGAATTGCCCTTGTACTTTCATTTAAAAAATGATTGAATTTATGAAGGTCTATTTCTGATCCTGTTCTGTTTCACTGATATAAGTGTCTATTCTTTCACCAATAACACATGCTCTTCTTTTCTGTAGTTTGATGATAGGTCTTAAAAACATGTAATGTGCGTCCTTCAACTTCATTCTTGTTTTGCAAAGTTATCTTGGCTACTTTCATTTCTTTGCATTTTCATAAGAATTTCAGAATTACCTTGTCTCTATCTGCAAAGAATTCTGCTAGAATTTTAATTGGGATTGCATTAAGTCTTTATATCAATTTAGGGAAAAGTGACATCTTAACCATATTGAGTTTTCCAATCTGTGAAAAGGATAGGTCTCACCATTTATTATTTAGGTCCTCTCTAATTTCTTTTATCAGGATTTTTAAATTTTCAAAATTTAGATCCTGCATATCCGATTATAATTATACTTATTATTTCGTTTATGAAGAGCTGTTATAAATGGTACTGTTTTTAACTTTTGGATTCTAATTTTTATTGCTGGTATATAGAAATCCAAGAAAAGACCTTTATTCAGTGTCGTGATCAGAATATTACATTTAGCAATCAACAGCATGGGTGCGAAAAAAAAAATCTACATTAAAACCCTTTGTTGGAATGCTTTATACTTTCCACAGAACAGAAACTAAAATAACCTATTATGCAATTAGTTATGAACACAATCCTTGAGTTTTTTGCCCATACGCACAAGAATTGTCTAAAACACGTCTTCTTCGTTGCAGTTAGGCCCTGCCACCACAACTAAAGCCCTACTTGGCTGAGGTCACACATTTTTTGTAACCTGTAGTTTCCCTGTCACTTCTCTGGCTCTCCTTTCCTACTTAGCTTGGTCTCCTGGCAGTAATTAAAACCTGCCACTGCCAAAGCTACCACTGCTGCTGGAACCACCATAGCAACCTTGGTTTCATGGTTTGGCAAAGTTTTGGTCTCCACCACCATAAGGGCCAGAGCCTCCAAAAATTTCTTCCTTTCATGGGCCCAAAATTTGAAGTGTGATTGTTGTAATTGCCAAAATTCTTATAGCTTCCGCCATCTCCAAAGTTGCTGCCATCATTACCAAATCCATTATAGCCATCCCTACTGCCACCAAAGCCACCTCACCCACTGAAGTTTCTTCCATAACCAAAGTTGTCATTCCCACCAAAGCTACCCCCACGACCACCACCAAAATTTCCAGAACCACCTCACCCCCTTTTAGGCTGGATGAAGCACTAGCATCTCCTGCTTAGATAGGGCTTTCCTTACTTCACAGCTGTGGCCATTCACAGTATGGTATTTTTGAATGATAATCTTGTCTACAGAGTCGTGGTCATCAAATGTTACAAAAGCAAAGGCTCTCTTTTTCCCACTGCTTTGGTCAGTCATGATTTTGATCTCTTCAATTTTCCCATACTGTTCAAAAGAATCTCTTAGATAATATTCTTCAGTGTCTTCTTTAATGCCACCAACAAAAATCTTCTTCAGGTCCCAAGTCTTTGAGAATCTTCTCTTGAGACAGCCCTCTCTGGTTCCACAACTCCTCCATCCACCTCCTCCACAGTGGCATACATGACAAACCTAGGCTTCTGGAGTGTCAGGTGTTTGGATCTGTCATTACCACACAGTCTGTAAGCGTTCCCCATTGTTCAAAATGGCTCCTCGGACTCTCATCAGTTGTTTCAAAGCTCAAACCTCCAAAGAGCTCCCGTAGCTGTTCAAGCTCTTCATGACAAAGCTGTTCACAATGGCAGTGGGAAGGGAGACTTTGTTTTTTTAAGTTTATTTCTTTATTTTGAGAGACAGAGAAAGAGAGACAGAAAATCCCAAGCAGGCTCTGCACTGTCAGCCTGGAGCCCGATGGGGTGCTCAAACCCACAATGAGATCATGACCTGAGCTGATATCAAGAGTTGGAAGCTTAACTGACTGGGCCACCCAGGTGCCCCAGGTGGGGAGACTTTAATAATGCTTACTCGGTGGCATCCATGGGCAGAAAAGCGCATGTTGATTTTTTTATGTTAACTTTGTACACTATGATCTTATTAAGTCACTCATTAGTTCTAGTAGCTTTTTGTGTACGTTCCTTAGAATCCTCTATGTGTATAAATGTGTTCTCTGCAACAGATATATGAAAAAAGTACTCTACATCAATAATCATCAGGATAATGCAAATCAAAACCACAATGATATATCATCTCACACCAGTTAAAGTGGCTGTTGTATCAAAAAGAGATAACAAATGTTGGTAAGGATGTAAGAAAAAGGGAACTCTTGATATTATTGGTAGGAATGTAAATGGATACAGCCATTATATAAAACAGCATGAATGTTCCTAAATAAATCAATAGAACTATATTATGATCCAAATATTGCATTTCTGTGTACATATCCAAAGGAAGCAAAATCAGTATCTCAAAGAGATATCTGCACTCCCATGGTTATTGCATTATTCACAATAATTAAGATAGAGAATCTAAATATCCATCAACAGGTAAAAGGATAAAGAAACTGTGGTATAAATTTTTTACTCCACACATCTCCAGAGGCAAGAGAATTAAAAGCAAAAATGAACTACTGGGACCTCATCAAGATAAAAACTTCTGCACTGCAAAGGAAACAATCAACAAAACTAAAAGGCAACCGACAAAATGGGAAAAGGTATTTGCAAATGACATATCGGATAAAGGGCTAGTATCCAAAATTTATAAAATACTCCATACCGAGAAACAAATAATCCAGTGGAGAAATGGGCAGAAGACATGAATAGATACTTCTCCAAAGAAAACATCCAAATGGCCAACAAACACATGAAACGATGCTCAACATCACTCAACATCAGGGAAATACAAATCAAAGCCAAACTGAGATACCACCTCACGCTGGTCAGAGTGGCTAAAATGAACAAATCAGGAGACTATAGATGGTGGTGAGGATGTGGAGAAACGGGAACTCTCTTGCACTGTTGGTGGGAATGCAAACTGGTGCAGCCGCTCTGGAAAACAGTGTGGAGGTTCCTCAAAAAACTATCAATAGAACTTCCCTATGACCCAGCAATTGCACTGCTAGGAATTTACCCAAGGGACACAGGACTGCTGATGCATAGGGGCACATGGACCCCAATATTCATAGCAGCACTTGCAACAATAGCCAAATCATGGAAAGAGCCTAAATGTCCATCAACTGATGAGTGAGTCAAGGAGATGTGGTTTATATATACAATGGAATACTACACGGCAATGAGAAAGAATGAAATCTGGGCATTTGCAGCAATGTGGATGGAACTAGAGGGTATTATGCTAAGTGAAATAAGTCAGTCAGAGAAAGACAGATATCATATGTTTTCACTCACATGTGGATCTTGAGAAACTTAATAGAAGACCACGGCAGAAGGGAAGGGGGAAAACATAGTTACAAACAGAGAGGGAGGGAGGCAAACCATAAGAGACTCTTAAATACTGAGAACAAACTGAGGGTGGATGGGAGGTGGGGGAGAGGGGAAGTGGGTGATGGGCATTGAGGAGGGCACTTGTTGGGATGAGCACTGGGTGTTGTATGGAAACCAATTTGACAATAAATTATATTTTTAAAAGTAAATAAATAAATAACAAAAAAAAGAAGCTGTGATATATATATACACAATACAATATTATTCAGCCATTAAAAAAGAAGGAAACCTTGTCATCTTTACAACATGGATGAACCTAGAAGGCATTATGCTAAGTGAAATAAGCCTAAGAGAGAAAGAAAAATACTGTATGGTATCATTTATATGTGGAATCTTGAAAAAAAATGTTGAACTCATAGAAACAGAGTAGAATAGGGGTTATCAGGAACCACGAGGGAGAGAAAAATGAGGAGATTTTGGTCCAAGGATATGAAATTTCAGTTATAAGATAAATAAGTTCTAAGGAACTAATGTGCAGCAGGATGACTATAGTTAATAGTATTATATTATATACTTGAAACTTGCTAGTGGAGTAAATCTTAACCATTCCCACCACACACACACACACACACACACACACACACACACGGTAACTACATGAGATGGTGGATGTGTTAATTAACTTAATTGTGGTACTCATTTCAGAATGTGTGTGTGTGTGTGTGTGTGTGTATATATATATATATATATATAGCAAATCATCATGTTGTACACTTTAAATATGTATAATTTTATTTGTCAATAATTTCCTCAATTAAACTTGGGGGAGTATCCCTGTGCAAGTTTCTGTGTGGACAGAAGTTTTCTTTTTTTTAATCTTTTTTTTAAGTTTATTTATTTTGTGAGAAAGAGAGGGTGCAAGCAGGGGGTGGTAGAGAGAAAGGGAGAGAGAGCAAATCCCAAGGAGGCTCCCTGCTGTCAGCACAGAACCCGATGTGGGGCTCTAACTCACGAACCATGAGTTCATGACCTGAGCCAAAGCCAAGAGTCAGATGCTTAATTGACTGAGCCACCCAGGTGCCGCTGGACACAAACAGGTTTTCAATTCCTTTGGGTAAATACCAAGAATCATCATTGCTGAATGTATGGTTAGAGTATATACAATTTGTGAGAAAACACCAATTGCCTTCCAAAGTGGCCGTGCCGTTATGGATTCCTGCCAGCAATGAATCAGAGTTCCTGTTGCTCCACAGCCTTGCCAGCATTTGGTGTTGTCAGTGTTGTAGATTTTGGCCATTCTGATAGATGTGCAGTATTACCTCATTGTCAGTTTAATCTGCATTTTCCTGATGACATATGATGTGGAACATCTTTCCATATGCTTCTTTGCCATCTATAAATCTTCTTTAGTGAGCTTTGTTCTTTTCCGGATGTCTTGGCTGAGATTTTAAAATCAGCCTCATACACATGTGCGTGTGCACACACGGTCTCCTACATGTTGAGATTTTGACTGGCATTGCATTAAATTTGAAGACTAAGTTGCAGTGAATGGACATCTTTACAATATTGACTCATACCACTCATGAACGTGGTATTTCGTTCCATTAATGTAGGTTTCTACATTGTTTTCCAATATTTTTCTCCACTTTCTGCATAGAGAACTTGCACATCTTTTTGGGTTTATCCCCAGGAATTTGACATTTTTATGTGATACAAATGGCATTTTTTAAATTTTCATTTAAAATTCTTTTAAAAGACTGTCTGCCAGGTAAAACAGGAATACTGTCAACGTATTATGTGTTTCATAACATGTTGAAATGAAATATATGACAATAATAGCAAAATTCAGGGGAAATAAAATTATGAGCATACTGTTGTCATACTCTTACATTGTGGGATGGACAGTTAAAGAATAATTCAAGATAGACAGTAATAAACTAAGGATGCTTATTGTAATCATCAGAATAACCACTAAAAATGTAAAAAATTAATTTAAAAAGATAATAAAAGAGGAAAAATGAAGAACTAAAACGTACTTTTTAAAAAACTTGTTACTTTTGAGAGAGAGAGAGAGAGCAAGCAGAGAAGGGGAGATGAAGACAGCACAGAGCCATGCGTGGGACTCCATCCCATGACCATGAGATCATGACCTGAGTCAAAATCGAGTCAGATGCTTAACCAACTGAGCCACCCAGGCGCTCCTAAGAACTAAAACACACCTGATTAAGCTGAAGGAAAGGAGGAAAGGAGGAAAAAACAAAGAAGAGATGTAAAATTTAAAAATAAGTCAATTTTGGGGTGCCTGAGTGGCTCAGTCGGTCTGACTTTGGCTCAGGTCATGATCTCACGATCCGTGGGTTTGAGGCCCCTGTTGGGCTCTGTGCTGACAGCTCAGAGCCTGGAGCCTGCTTCAGAGTCTATGTCTCCTTCTCTCTCTGCTCCTCCCCCACTCACATTCTGTCTCTCTCTTTCTCTCTCAAAAATAAACATTTAAAAAAAACCCAAAAAATAAAATAAATTAATTTCCAGTAACTATATCAGTAATCACAATAAATTTAAAAGGATTAATTAGTCTTTAAAGTTTATTTATTTGAGAGACAGCACTTGGCGTGAGCAGGGAACAGGCAGAGAGAGAGGGAGACAGAGAATCCGCGACAGGCTCCTCACTTCAGTGCAGGGTCCAACGCAGGGCTTGATCTCAAGAACTGTGAGATCATGACCTGAGTGGAAATCAAGAGTCAGACAGTTAACTGAGCCACCCAGGCATCCCGGGACTAATTACTCTTTAAAAGAAAAAGATCGTCAGTGTGCCTGGCTGGATCAGTTGGTAGAGCATGTGGCTCTTGATCTCAGGGTCATGAGTTCAAGCCCCACCTTGGGTGTAGAGCTTACTTAAAAAATAATAATAAATCTTAAAGAAAGAAAAAAGAAACAAATGTTAGACTACTAAAAACAAAGACCCAACAATATCCTTCCTCCAAAAAACACTCTTAAAATATAAGTAATTGACTTAAATATGAGTAAATGGAAATAAAATGAGAAAAGATATTTCATGCAAATAGAAACCATATGAAAATTGATGTGGTTATATTAATAAATGTCAAAGTAAATTTTAAGGAAGAAGTGAAAAAAAAGGAAGAGATTTATAATTAGAAGATAAATTTCATAGAAAGAAGACATAATCTTAAATGTGTTTGCACCTAGGGGCGCCTGGGTGGCTCAGTTGATTAAGCATCCGACTTCAGCTCAGGTCATGATCTCACGGTTCGTGGGGTTGAGCCCTGCATCGGGCTCTGTGCTGACAGCTAGCTCAGAGCCTGGGGCCTGTCTTTGGATTCTGTGTCTCTCTCTGACCCTCCCCTGTTCACACTGTCTCTCTCTCTCTCTCTCTCTCTCTCTCTCTCAAAAAACAAAAATAAAAAAACATTAAAAAATTTAGAAAAAAAAGTGTATGCACCTAATAATATGACTTCAAAATTTATGAAGCAAACAATTAACAGAACAAAATGGAAAGACAAATTTAGAATCACACATGGAGATTTAACATACCTCCTTGATAATCAATAAGACAAGCATATAAAACATTGCTAAGGACATAGAGAACATTTGAGCAACAATATTATGCAACTTAACCTAACAGGTACAGGTTACACAATCTTTTCAAATGTATATGAACCAGTGACCACAATATAATATATGCTAAGCCATAAAACTAGCAATCAATTTCAAAGGATTAAAATTATACAAATTACATTATCTAATGACAAGATTAAACTGGAAATCAATAACAATAGAGTATCTAGAAAATCCCTAATTAAGTAACATCTAGGGGCTCCTGGGTGGCTCAGTCGGTTGAGCATCTGACTTTGGCTCAGGTCATGATCTTGGTGTTCATGAGTTCAAGGCCTACATGGGGCCCACTGCTATCAGCACAGAGCCAGCTTCAGATTCCCTGTCCCACCCCTCCCCCCACCTCGTCTCTGTCCCTCCCCTGCCGACTCTCTCTCTCTCACTCAAAAATAAATAAACATTAAAGAAATTTTAATAAAAACAAAGAAAATAACCCATTCATCAAAGATGAAATTACAGTAGAACACTTAAGCAATTAGTTAAAAAACTTTTTAGAACCCAATCATTCCCTCATTAGGGAGTTGTCCCTTGTTTTGTTTTAATCCTTTTTTTTTTAAATTTGACAGAGAGAGTGGGGAGAGGGACAGAGGGGGAGAGAGAGAATCCTAAGCAGACACCACGCTCAGTGTGGAGACTGATGCGGGGCTCCATCCCCCAACCCCGGCTGGAATCATGACCTGAGCGGAAATCAAGAGTCCAATTCCTCGGTGGTTCAGTCAGTTAAGCATCCAGTTCTTGATTTGGCTCAGGTCATGATATCACATTTCCTGGGATCGAGGTCCACATTGGGCTCTGTGCCGACAGTGGAGATCCTGCTTGGGATTTTCCCTCCCTCCCTCTCTCTGTCTCTCTCTCTCTCTGCACCCCTCCCCCACTCTTTCTCTAAAAAAGAAAAAAGCATTGGACATTCAACCGACTGAGCCACCCAGGTGCCCCTTTAATAGTATTTTGAAGTATCTTTAAGTCTTGTTTTTAATGTTTATTTTTTTTATTTTTGAGAGACAGAGAGAGACAGTGCGAGCAGGGGAGGGTCAGAGAGGGAGATACAGAATGTGAAGACAGGCTCCAGGCTCTGAGCTAGCTGTCAGCACAAAGTCCGAAGCAGGGCTCGAACCCAAGAACAGTGAGATCATGACCTGAGCCGAAGTCGGACGCTTAACCCACTGGGCCACCCAGGCGTCCCTCTTTAAATCTTTTAAATGGATTTATAGCCTGTGTTTCTAACCATCTTTGAAAATCACGGGAGTGCGTGGGTGGCTCAGTCGGGTAAGCATCCGACTTCGTCTCAGGTCACGATCTTGCGGTTTCTGGATTCGAGCCCTGCTTCAGGCTCTGTGCTGACAGCTCAGAGCCTGGAGCCTGCCTCAGATTCTGTGTCTCCTTCTCCCTCTGCCCCTCCCCTGCATGCGACTCTATCTGTCTCACTCTCTCAAAAATAAATATTACCCCAAAAAAATTAAAAAAAAAAAGAAAAAAGCATGAAGGTCAGGGTCTTCCATTGCTTGTTTTGTGGGTGACAGCATGGCGTGCAGCCCTGGGTCCGCAGGAAACACAGCCTGGCTGCTGGTCCAACAGTTCATCTCAAATGAGCCGATTCACAGAACGTGTCCTTCAGATTACTCTTGAACAAATCTCTGTACTCTCATCTTGTGCAAGGGTGTATCACATCTGTATTTGTTTCTTAGAGCAGCTCTAACAAACCACCACAAGTTTAGCGGCTTGAAACAATACACATTTATTCTCTTACATTTCTGGAGACCAGAAACCCAAAATGAGTTTCTCTGGGCCCAAAGTCATAGTGTCTGTAGGGCTGTGCTCCCTCCAGAGGTTATAGGGGAGACTCTGTGTCCTTACTTTTTCCAGCTTCTTCTTTCTCCATCTTCACAGTCAGCAGCAGACCATCTGCCTTCAACAATCCACGGGGCCTTCTGTCTCTACACTCAAATCTTCTTCACTTTCCCTTTTATGGGGACACCCCTGAATAATCCAGGATTATCTCCCCATCTGAAGATCCTTACTGTAACGGGTTCCGCAAAGTCTCTTTTGTCGTCTACGGTAACATCCATAGGTTCTCTGGATTAGAACATGGATCTCTTTGGGGACCATGTTTTCTGTCTACCACAATGTCTGTGCTTTAGCTCCTCATTTCCCGTCCGTATGATTTTCCCTCCCTCCTCTGTGCCTAACAAAATACCTAGCACACAGCAGGCGTAGAATAGCGGCTATGCTGTGCGTGACTCCTGTACTAGCCAGGACTGATTGATGCAGGCGTTACTACCATAACAAATCTCCAAATATATTTCTCACTCATGTCACAGTCCGGTGCTGATCAGGCGGCTTTCCTTGGAAGTTCTTCAAACAAGATCGAAGCTAAGCTCCTTCTTTTACAGCTGACATCTTAAAGGAAGTGGCTTCCAAAGGGCCATATGTATTGAATGAATGTAAAATGCAGACTTAACAGAAAGAATTAGGACACGGGAGAACCTCTGTTCAAAAGCTCGTCCTGGGTTAGGCCTTTGCAGAGACTCCTCTGTACAATTATACATGTATGCACACACACATGCATACACGCATGTACACACACTCCTTCAAAAGCCTCATATATATATATATTACCTTGGAATTAGTCACTGTCATCTATCCTGTCTATTATTTGTGTTACTGTTCTTTTCCAAGAGCACGAGTAACTGAGTTGAACCCACCTGTATATTAGTTTGTACGTATTGTTACAGGCCAGTGAAGAAATTGGTTCATTTGCAAATTGGCAGTTAGACTAAACAGAAAATTCGAGTCAAGGTTTAAAACATTTTACAAGTAATTTAAAAATAATACAAAACATATTTTCCAGATTTAAAAGTAATTGGGGCGCCTGGGTGGCTCAGTTGGCTAAGCATCCAACTCTCGGTTTTGGCTCAGGTCATGATCTCAGAGTTTCTTGAGTTTCAGCCCCATGTTGGGCTCTGTGCTGACAGTGAAGGGTCTGCTTAGGATTCTCTCTCTTCTCCCTCTTTCTGCCCCTTCCCTGCACCTGCTGTCTCTGTCTCTCTCTAAATAAATAAATAAACTAAAATAATTTTTTTTAATGTTTATTTATTTCTGAGAGAGAAAGAGCACAAGTGGGCGAGGAACAGAGAGAGAGAGAGGGAGACACAGAATCCGAAGCAGGCTCCAGGCTCTCAGCTGTCAGCACAGAGCCCAATGCGGGGCTTGAACTCAAGCACTATGAGATCATGACCTGAGCTGAAGTCGGATGCTTAACCGCTTCACCAACTGAGCCATCAAGTGCCCCTAAAAATTACTGCAAAACACTAAGTAGTAAAGAACTAAAATAATATTACATTTTAAAATATTAAGTTTTAAAAGTAATTCTTGCATTGTTCTGAAATTGTAAAACTGATTCAGTAAGGAGAGATTAATATGCAGTTTATAAAGGTATTTACAGTTTTCCTATTCATAGGCATCTCTAGTGCATTCACTAGAATGCACTATCATTATCCAATTTATGAATAACTCATTTGTAAGTTAAACTGCCTGGTTTGCATCCTTGCCTTTCCACTTACTGGGAAAATGGGGGTGATGATAGTGCTTGCCTCGTGGGGTTGCTGAGACATTATTACATGGGTTCATTCCCATCGTGCTTTTTTTGAAACATATAAGGTGAGTCCTTGAGAAATGACAATTATTGGTCCACGAAGGATACTTTGGGGGGAGGCCAGCAAGTCAACACCCAGGGCTGATGCCATTAACATCAAACCATCTTTTTATTTTTTTACTTTATTTTTTCGTTTATTTATTTTTGAGAGACAGAGAGCAAGCACGAGTGGGAGAGGGGCAGAGAGAGCGGAAGACACAGAATCCAAAGCAGGCTCCAGGCTTTGCAGCACAGGGCCCGATGCGGGGCTCGAACCCAGAAACCTCGAGATCAAGACCCAAGCTGAATGAAGTTGGGCGCTCAGCAGACTGAGCCACCCAGGCTGCCTGACATCAAGACATCTAAAGCCGCGTTGACCGAGGAAGTAAGCAGAAGGAAAATGGATGGCATCAGCCACTGCTTACATCTCTAACAACCCCTCACATCTGTCAGAGCGGAGTCCTGGGCTGGGCAGGCCCTGATTCTGACTCAGTGTGGGAAATCCTACATCCCTTACACTGGCCTCCTCTGCATGATTTTATATTCAAAAAAAATTAACTTCTGTTTTCTTTTTTTTAATGTGTGTGGTTTTTTTTTATGTTTATTTATTTTTGAGAGACAGAGACAGCACACGAGCGGGAGCGGGGCAGAGAGAGAGGGAGACACAGCATCCAAAGCAGGCTCCCGGCTCCGAGCAGTCGGCAGAGCCTGATGTGCGTCCACACGGGCTGGAACTCACTAGCGAGCTGGGCGGTCATGACCTGAGCCGTGAGAGAAAGCACTTTTAAAAAGTATTTCTATTTTATTGAAATTCTCTGTTCGTGTTTGGACTTCTCCGCTCAACTTATAGCGCCTCCAAGTAGGAAACAATCCCCTTCTCACTGAACCCCAGCAGGCAGCTCAGTGCACAGGTATTTTAAGTAAGTTTGTACCTCCAGGGGGGAACTAGGAGCCACTCTGTGGGGTGAGAGTGGGGTGGCAGGGGGGGATGAGGGTGCCGGCGGCTGTTTTACCAGATCTCCTTAAAGATAGGTGTTCTCCACTTAAGCTCTTGGAGCAAGACTTGCTTTGGGGTTGTCGCTAGCTTCCCTTCCCCAGGAGGAGTTTGTCACTTTAAGGCAGACACCAGGAAGTTGGAAGTGGATGTGAAGGGGCGGGGAGGGATAGAGACCCTGTCCTTGGGGAGGGTCGTTGAGTGGTTGGGCGAACCGCAGCTGAAAAATAAAGGGTGTAGGATTTTTTTTCTGCTCAAAGCAGGGTTGGCTCGTTATAGTCTTAGTGTCGCTGCTGCCCCAGGGAGTGGGTGCCTCCCGAGTGGCAGTGGCGGGGCTTGGCTGAAGGGAGGTGGAGAGGAACAGCTCCTCCCCATCGGCTGTTGCTGTAGGCACTCCGTCCCTTTATATCTCTTTGATGACGGCCCGAAAGTGCAGAGTAGCCTCTGGATGACAGCGGAAGGACGGGCCAGGTGCGGAGAAAAGGCAGTGAGATGGGCTAGCGCAGCAGGGCTCCGGGCTCTGGGTCTTGCAGGCGCAGGGCCCCCAGATCCCTTGCGTAGCGATTCCCTGTGGCCCAATGGACAGCAGAATCTGCCTTCCCCCAAAGCACCTGTTGTCGCAGCGTTTATTTGGACGCTGAGGTCTTTCCTCCTCGAAATGTGTGAACTGATGTGTACTTTCTGTCTTCTGTCCTTTTTTGGGGGGGGGGGGAACAGGTTACATTGATCCAGCCTGGTGAAGCCACCCGGAGACCATGACCAAGAAAAGAATTGCTGTGATTGGGGGAGGTGCGAGCGGGCTCTCCTCTATCAAGTGCTGCCTGGAAGAAGGCCTGGAGCCGGTCTGCTTTGAAAGGAGCGATGACATCGGAGGGCTCTGGAGGTTCCAGGTAAGCCTCCTGGCTCCTTAATACCTGGAACCCTGTGGCTGAGGGCCCCGCAGCAGTGTTAGTTCGCAACCTCAGGGTAATCTGAAAACTTGGGCGCAGAGGGAGACCCAAAAACGAGGCAGGCCACTCCAAGTTGGTAGGTGGCCGGTTTAAATAAGCGGGACGGGGGCGGGGGGTGGCTGGGTGACCCAGTTGGTTAAGCATCCGACTTTGGCTCAGGTCATGATCTCATGATTTGTGGGTTCGAGCTCCGCATCCGGCTCTGTGCTGACAGCTCGGAGCCTGGAGCCTGCTTCCGATCCTGTGTCTCCCTCTCTCTGCCTCTCCCCTGTTTGCACTCTGTCTTCTCGCTCAAAAATAAAATGAACATTAAAAATATTTTAAATAAGCTGGGGAACTTAAATATGAGGCTTGACCTGGGCAAGAGCAATACACATAGATCTCTAGATCTCCACACCCACCACATGTTAAAAATTCATATAGAGGCGAGGGGCGCCTGGGTGGCTCAGTCGGTTAAGCATCCAACTTCGGCTCAGGTCATGATCTCACGGTTCGTGAGTTCGAGCCCAGTGGCAGGCTCTGTGCCTGGAGCCTGCTTCCGATTCTGTGCCTCCCTCTCTCTCTGCTCCTTCGCCGCTCATACTCTGTCTCTGTCTCTCTCTCTTTCTCACTCTCTCTCAAAAATATATAAACATTAAAAAAATTCGTATAGAGGCGTTAACTGGGTTCCCTCAGTACCGGGCACGTGGTCTCGACACCACATCACTAGGAAGGCAAGCAGAACGCCCATTCCAAGAAGTCTCTGAGGGTCCAGTTCCTGGGTCAACCTGGTCACATCCTCTCCATGACCTCCTCCCAACATGCCACTTCTCCGGACCAGCTTTTACAATGTCACACAACCCCCTCCTCCATAGTGTCCCCCGAGCAGTCAGCAAGGGGCTTGAGTATCAAGGACATAGCACATTTGGTGTCCGTCTGCACTGGGGGCAGACACCACAGCAGCAGTGTAGGCACATGCAAAAGAAAACACAGATTAAGATAATGATTCTCAAAACAATTTTTTTCCACCAAGAGCTCCATGATTCCAACCACTGATTTATTAAGTTCCTTAGCTGGGAGTTGGATCATTCAGGGATTAGCTTGTGCTCTCATGTGATTTAGTAAAGGTGATACAGTAGCAGACTCATCAGGTATGAACACACAGCGTTCTGTTCAGATAATGGCACAGGTGCCTCCTTTTGAGGCGAAAATAATACCCGAAGCTAGTCTATTTTGGAGCACAGCTTTTCTCACTAGACATATTTCAGTTTTGTTGCTTCTCATTTGTTGGTGAATTTAGTAAGGACATCTATATGTGCTCTAACATCCACCAAACCAGCCAAGGAAACAAAGACAGCAGCCACAGCCGAATAATCCATGTCAGTGAAAGACACAGCATGCCCATCTAGTCTTGAGGAGAGGGCAATTGGCAACTATTGTTACCACAGTGGATGGGGGGGGGGGCGGATTCTCCCCTGTGCCCAGGGAAAACCCAGGGTGCAGTGGTCCAACCACCCAGGTGGGAGCGATGGCCAAAGATTTGTGGCACACAACCACTGAGCCCCTTTTGGGGCTGCCCAATAAATACCTGGGTGGTGTGACCAGTCAGTGCCAAACCAGTCACTTTCCCTTAATATGATAGGATGATTACATAGATCCGGGGGTGTCCATCTCATATTCCTGTTACAGCTGGGTTGGTTCTGTTTAGAATGACTTTTCCCAGTAAAGGGGTGCCTGGGTGTTCAAATGTCCATAAACTCATCCCAGATCTGACTCAATGGTGGTATTTCTAGGACCCATCCACTCAGGAGTTTAATACGCTGTCTATTAAACTGTGTAGCTTCATTGACAGAAAAAGAAGGCCCACGCCCAATGTTGCTGATCCTGTGTGTCACAGGCCAGGTTTCTAGGTTAGTATTGGTAACATCAGATAAATCAAGAGTGCTAGTCCTAGCTTGTCCTTCCTTAATGCACTGCGTTAGGGCCTTTCCATCCCTTTCCTGGAGGGGCGATACCCACCATGGCAATCCTGAGGAGCTAGACAGGGGCAGCTGCCCACATGCCCGTCAGTTGGATTGACTTCTTTGTTAGACATAGGATGGGCCCACTGTAGAAAGGTGTTTCCTTCAGGTGCCTATCCTGTAACTGGACACCAAAGGAGAGGCAGAGTCTAAGGCCAAACAGATGTTTAGTAGGAACTTGTATGGGGAGGTGTTTCCCTGCTACAAGAATGCAAAGGCCTGATCTTTAGATGTTAGTGTGGCTGCAGTTTTAGGACTCCGACCGGGTCATGTATACCATCCATGTTGGCCAGGGGAGGCGGCACTGTCAGGTGCGAGATGGACTGGGGGTGGGTTATGCCAGAGCAGGGCCCCCTCTCTAAATGGTACATATTCCATTGCAGGTATAGTAGGTTTCAACAACAGGTTAAGCTTATAGCAGGACAATGGGATCGGAGAGGAGACTGACTAGCTCCTCCTCACCCAGGAGGGCAAAGTTACCCACCCATCCCAGCAGAACCTCCCATCGCAAATTCCAGTAGATGATGCCTTTCCCAGGCATGATCGGGTTTGGTGTTTTCAGCAGCATAGCATGCTGATAGTTGGTAAGAGCTGGGACGACAGGCCTTCCTGGTTGATCATGCAAATGTGTTGAGGCCTGGGACAATACTTTAGTCTACTTGGCGGAGGTGGTTTCACCTGTTAGCAATGTCATCCGCTCCTTTAATAGTCCATTTTTCCTTTCTACCAACCCTGATGCTTGGGAGCAGGAACCTCCATTTACTGTCGTGACTTTTAAAAAAATGTTTATTTATTTTGAGAGGGGGTGCAGAGAGAGAGGAAGAGAGAATCCCAAGCAGGCTCCATGCTGTCAGCACAGAGCTCGATGTGGGGCTCGATCTCACAGACCATGAGATCATGACCTGAGCTGAAATCAAGAGTCAGATGCTTAACTGACTGAGCCACCCAGGCGCCCCTCACGGTCATGACTTTGACCGGTCTTGCACATCGTGACTTTTAAAATAGGACCCCCCATCGCATCTAGTGATGAGGATATCCCATACATGATACTCACTTTCTATAATCTGAAGGGACAGAGGCAATAAAATCCATTTGCCGGTCACAACCTGGTTGAGAATGCTGGTGGGTGACTCGCGATTCCTTTGGTATTTCCCTTTGGCATTGTTTAGAACACACAAGACATGAGTCACTGTAGTTCAAGGGCAATACAGGCTAGGGTATCAGCTTCCTGATTGCCAGGGGATGTCAGTGCCTGATAAGCAGGGACGTAGAAAACAGTGAGTTACCTCAGGCTCTTGTAGGTACACCCAAATGTCTTCCTACATATCTTGATCCCCACAAGGCCTTATCCATGATCATCCACCCCTCGGCTTCGCAATGTCCAAACCATGGGTTCATCCCTTTAAAACAGCCCAACTGTCAGTGAACAGGGTTAACAAAGGATTAACAGCCAGAACTTATGAGTGATTGATCACCAGCCAAGCTGTTCTGAGTTCAGCCCACTGGCTGCTGTATTTTGCCCTTTGTTCCTGTTTCCAATCCAGGTGGTGTCATTGTCAGGCTGAGTAGTGACTGCAGTCCTCACAGATTGCACTAGACCCATCTGTATACTAGGTGTCAGCCAAAATTTCCCCCCAACCTCTCCACAGGCTGCAGGGACACAACAGGCATAGGGGCAGGGGCATCTGGAGGACCTATTCCTCCACGGGTCCTAGCTGCACCTGAATTTCTAGTAGGCTGGTGGACAGCATGCTCCTCTGCTGCATATAGGCGTGCCACGTAATCAGTGGGAGTTTGAGCCGTGGTAGAGGTGGGTCAATGGAACGTATTCTCAACCTGTCCCTTGACACGCAGGGAAGTTCTTACCACAACGCGAGGTTCCTTGGTGAGAGGCTTAACCTGAAGGGGACCTTTGTACGCTGATAGGAGCTGTTGCTCTATGGTGGAATGTCTGGATTTTGCCTTCTTCCAGGGCTGAGACCAAAATCCTAGGAGTACGCTCCCCTTCTCTTGTTTTTGCCAGTACCCAGCTCGTGTATTCCGGATCACAGACCCATCTAATTCAAATGGCAGTCTTGCTTGAGCGATGCTCAGAATGAACCTGCTTTCTAGTATTTTGGCCTTTCCAAGGTGGCTTACTGCTCTGATCCCCAGTTGGGGGGATCTTACTGTTCTTTATCAGGTCATAATAGGGTAAGGGGACACTGTATCAGCTGGGGAGTAAAAGTCCTCCAAAGCCCCCAAATCCCTACAAAGGCTGGCATCTCATTCACATTCTTAGGGATTGGATAGGCTTGCCCTATCGGGGACAACAGAAGTCTTATCCGACCAGACAACTCTCCAAAACTTGACAGTGACACCTCGACATTATATTATCCATGTAATGGGCCCATTTTAGTGATATGGAGAAAGAGAACAGAGCAGGTCTCAGGCTACCATCCCATGACCTACGGTAGGGCTGTGCAGGTAGCTTTGGAGAAGCACTTGGAAGGCCCACTGTTGCCTCTCCTATGTAACTGCAAATTGGCCTTGTGACTCAGTGGTCAGGGGTATAATGAAATAAGGTATTTGCTAAGTCCAGCACAGCACAGTACGCTCCTAGGACTCTGGTCAAGGTATCTAAGATGGTGGCAACGTTGGGCACAGCTGCCTGGATGGGGAGGCACTACCTTGTTCAATTCTAGGTAGCATGCCATCATCCACCGTGAGCCATCTGACCCTCACTGGCAATGCTGGGCTTGTTGAAAGCACTGTGGTCACTAAATGCAGTTTTGCATTTCTTCCCCAACTTCCGTGTAACCCACAGGCAATTTATATTGTTTGACACTTTCAGTCTGCAAGGATAACAGGCTTACATGTTCCCAGTTGACCCTTCTCCTCAGTACTTGTTTGATTTACCCAGTGGCGGAATTCGTCAATAGATTTTTGCCCAAAGATAGGAGAAGGGGTGAGGAGCCTCTGATTGCCTAAGTCTAACCTACCGGTTAACTGGTGATCATGTCCTCTTGATGACCTCCTCCAACAATAAGATATATTATCTTTCATTAAAAAAGAAAAAAGGAAATGTAAAGTGGTTAGAAAATTTAGGGTGGTTCTCCTGGTCTGCATTAATAAGTGATTTTGGAATACCTGCTTACAACTCCTTCTGGGATCCCCTTTTCAGTCCTCTCTAACTTTATGATCCTTCCACTCCCTTCCCTTCCCCTCTCCTTTCAGTTCTGGTTCAATTTTAAAATTTTTTTAAATGTTTTTTTAATTTATTTTTGAGAGAGAGACAGAGACAGACACAGAGCATGAGCAGGGGAGAGGCAAAGAGAGGGGGAGACACAGAATCGGAAGCAGGTTCCAGGCTCCGAGCTGTCAGCACAGAGCCCGACACGGGGCTTAAACTCACAGACCGTGAGATCATGACCTGAGCCAAAGTCAGATGCTTAACCGACTGAGCCACCCAGGCGCCCCAGTTCTGGTTCGATTTAAATAATTCTCTAATAATCCTAGTCCTTAATGGAATATAAAATCTGGCTACCTTCTTTGCTTTGCACTTTTCTTTCACTTGAAAAATCAGATTGGTGCTTCAAAGGCCTGTCTTCAGAAGAGGGCAGACAGCGCCTGCAACTGGGATTTCTTGTCCTTGCATATACTCAGTTTTAAAGTTGTTATTAATATGTACATCCAGCCCTACAACTAGTTACTGAGTTTAGGTATAATCTACTTAAAAGACAGTTAAGCTAATTATACGCCAAAGAATATCAACCTCCTTTACTGATCTTCAAAGTGGCATGCATTCATTGGGTTTGCTTTTAGATTCACTTTTTAGGGGCGCCTGGGTGGCAGTTGGTTAAGCGTCTGACTTCAGCTCAGGTCATGATCTCACAGTCCATGGGTTTGAGCCTCAAGGAGGCTGCTTCGGATTCTGTGTCTCCCTCTTTCTCTGCCCCCCCTCGTTCTCTCTCTCTCTCTCTCTCTTTCTCAAAAATAAATAAATATTAAACAAATTTTAAGGGGCGCCTGGGTGGCTCAGTCGGTTAAGCGTCCGACTTCGGCTCAGGTCATGATCTCACGGTTCATGGGTTTGAGCCCTGCGTCAGGCTCTGTGCTCACAGCTGGCTCGGAGCCTGGAGCCTGTCTTCGGATTCTGTGTCTCCCTCTCTCTCTCTGACCCTCCCCTGCTCATGCTGTCTCTCTCTCAAGAATGAATAAAACATTAAAAAAAATTTTTAAAGAAAATAAAATCACCTTCTAAACCAGTGAATGGTATTAAGGTGTCCAGATGTGTTTCAGATTTCATAAAAGAACACAATGTTGACCAACTGCTTAAAAATGGCTTTAGAGCCTCCCTTAGTTGAACAGCACTACCGTCCTTTTGCATCTTGACTCTGTCTTGGGGAACAAACTCTATTTGACAATAGTCCTTATTCAGACCTAGAGTAAATACTCCTTGGCAGAACTCCCATGCCTTAGTCTTGGGCACAAGCTGAAAAGGCTGTTAATTGGTGTTTGGTAATTAATAGAAAATCATACTTTTGAAATCCAGCCAGAACATAGTATAGAGGTTAAGAGCGCAGCCTGGGTTCAAATCCTGTGTCTGAACCTACTAGCAGAAAAAAATCAAGAGTTGAACGTTTAAATGGCTGAGCCACCCAGGCACCCCTAGTATTATTATTATTATTATTATTATTATTATTATTATTCAGTGGCCCTGGAGTTGGGCCCAAGCATCTGGTGTCTTTGGTAAGCATCCTAGCCAGGTTTGGCAATGACTGATCAGGCATGAAATCATTTCAGTCCCCATTCTACCTGATTGTCAGGTTTCTGGATTTTAATTTCAAAGGGTTTGAACTTGTTCTCTTTTAAAAACTTAACTTGAGGGGCACCTGGGTGGCTCAATCGGTTGTGTCTGACTTTGGCTCAGGTCACCATCTCAAAGATTGTGACTTCAAGTCCTGCATCGGGCTTTGCTTCCTTGAAAATAAGTAAGCTATATTTCATCATAACTCTCTAACCTCTGTTAAGACAGACCACATCTGTGTCCATTATATTATATATTGTATGTAACATATTTACACATATATATACATGTACACACACACACACACACCCCACTATATTTCTAGAGCCAAGTGTAATGCCTAGCACTTGTTAAGTGTGAAATATATTTATGCTTTATAAATAAATCCTTGGGGCCCCTGGGTGGCTCAGTCGGTTAAGCATCCGACTTTGGCTCAGGTCATGATCTCACGGTTCGTGAGTTTGAGCCCCATGTCGGGCTCTGTGCTGACAGCTCAGAGATTGGAACCTGTTTTGGATTCTGCATCTCCCTTTCTCTCCCCGGCTCACCCTCTCCCTCTCTCTCTCTCTCTCTCAAAACTAAACATTAAAAAATAATAATGATAAATATATCCTTGAGAAGCAAAATGTCTTGATTGGCTGCTTAGAACGCTTGTGGGGGTTGCCTGGGTGGCTCATTCAGTTCGGCATCCGGCTGATTTTGGCTCAGGTCGTGATCTCACTGTTTGTGGGTTCAAGCCCCATGTCAGGCTCTGCGCTTGAAAGCACGGAGCTGCTTGGGATTTTCTGTCTCCCTCTTTCTCTGCCCCCACCCCGCTCACAAGCACACTCTCTCTCTCTTTCTCTTTCTCTCTCAAAATAAACAAAGAATGCTTGTGGAAATAGAGACCTTCATTCTCATATATTCTGCAGTTACACAGTTGTGGATCCTGAGGTATTATAAACATCCATTAATTTTGAATTAAACATCTTTTACATGCCAATGCTGTTTTTCCAAGAGTTTCCTCTGAGATCTGCTTCTCTACCACCCCCTTGCTTGTTACTTGGAGGCCTGCTCTCCCCCACCTCCCTAACCTTTCTGTAATTCATTGGGGGTTTCACACATAGGATCCTCCCAAGCACTTTGGAATTCCACCATTGTTGCCAGATGTCTGGTAAGACACTGGGGACTCAGAGCTGCCATTTTCTTTTTCTTGTGACAGGTCTCAGAGATTCAGAATACATATTTTTCTTCTCAGACACCATCTCTTGCATTCTCCTATCTCTTTTCCTCTGTCTCCATTCTACCTGCGAAACAGGAGTAGGATTCACTCTCCACTTGCCTCCTTGTTTGTGCTGAAGACTTTCCAGTCATAATTACTTATAAGTTCTCAGGACATTCATTTCAGTCATTTCTTGGTCTCCTCATTAACATTCGATCAGAGTGATGGTGGAAAGTAGGTGCTAATGTGGGATGTATCTTGTTGATTTTTCACACTTTAATATTACTTTAGTTGTGAAAACGCTTTAAAATGATAAACCCCTTATGAATGCTGAGGATTTAAATCGTATTTAATGCTGGAAAATAGTTTTTTAAGATTCTTCAGTCAATCTGAATTGTCTAAATCCTTAAAGCATACCAAAGCAGTGCTCAAACTTTAATGTGGATATGAATCACTGGAGATTTTGCCAAAATACAATCTGATTCGTTAATCTGGAGTGCCGCCAAAATTCTGCATTTCTTTTTTTAATTTTTTCTTCCAAGATTTTATTTAGATTCAAGTTAGTTAACATATAGTGTAGTAATGGTTCCAGGGGTAGAATTTAGTGAGTCATCACTTACATATGACACCCAGTGCTCATCACAACAAGTGCCCTCCTTAATACCCATCACCCATTTAGCCCATTCCCCCACCCACCTCCCCTCCAGTGTCGTAGACTGAGTCCAGAGTTCTTTCTTATTTAGCAAGAAAGCAGGATATAGGATTAAACTGCGAGAGATGACTAATGTCCGGGACAAGACAAGAGCCCCGAATAAGGGTCCTTGCTCCATATTTATTAGGATCAGAAGGCTTACAAACATGATGGGTGTGCACAAAGAGACAATGGATCTGTGAACATTAACTCATGGGTGTGAGGGAAAGGGGGTTCTGAAGACAAATGGCGTTGGGAGTTTAGGTCAATATAAAACAAAATCCTGGCGCCAGGCAGGCAGATGGCTGTTAACTGCAGGCCTGAGGCACCCGGTCTGTTTATCTTAGCCAGCCTGGGAGATACACAGATAAAACATGCTACCTCAGCATCAACAAGGCACCTTTCTTTTGCTAATTAGATCCGCTCTGGGCAATGGCCCTACTTACCTGTTTACCTGATTTGGTGAAAGCAGCTTTCTGCTACAGTACTAAATTTGGAGGCGGTTTTTCGCCCTAACTACCTAATCTTGCTTACCTCATATACCTTTGTAGTGGGGCCTTGACCCCCGTCCCCTCAATACCTGTTTACCTAATCTTGTTTACTCAAACTTGGGTGTGAGCATCCTATGGCTTTCTAATTCTTTAAGACTTGTCAGTGCAGCCTCAGGGAATTCCTAAGCTTATTCCCCACACTCCAGCTACCCTCACTTTGTTCTCTGAAGTTAGGAATCTCTTATGGTTTGCTTCCCTCTATGCTTTTATACCTTATTTCATTTTTCCTTCCCTTCCCCTATGTTCATCATTTTGTTTCTTAAATTCCACATAGGAGTGAAATCATGATATTTGTCTTTCCGTGACTAATTTTGCTTAGCATAATACACTCTAGCACCATCCATGTCGTTGCAAATGGCAAGATTTCATTCTTTTTGACGGCTGAGTACTATTCCATTGTACATATATACCACATCTTTATCCATTTACCAGTCAATGGACATTTGGGCTCTTTCCATAACTTGGCTATCTGTGATACTGCTGCTATAAACATTGGGGTGCATGTGCTCCTTCAAAGATTCTGCATATCTGATAAACCCCTGGGTTATGTCGATTCTGCTGATCTGAGAACTACATTTCCAGCTGTAAAGCTCTAAACAGCACGTGTAGGGGCACCTGGCTGGTTCATTTGGTTGACGATGTGACTCTTGATCTCAGGGTTGTAAGTTTGAGCCCCATGGTGGGTGTAGAGATTAGTTAAAAATAAAATCGTAAAAAACAGAGTATATGTAACATGAAGAAAGATACCATGTGTGTACAGTATAATGTAAAATGTGCCGTGTTTCATAAATGTTAATTTAAAATATAAAAACTTTTTTAAATGTTTATTTTTAATTTTTTAATGTTTATTTTTTCAGAGGGGGGAGGGGCAGAGAGCGAGGAAGACACAGAATCCCAAGCAGGCTCCATGCTGTCAGCACAAAGCCAGACATGGGGCTCAAACCCACAAACTGTGAGATCATGACTGGAACAAAGTCATTCAACCGACTGAGCCACCCAGGTGCCCCTATTTATTTTTGATAGAGAGCACAGGCAGGGAAAGGGCAGAGAGAGAGGGAGAGAGAGAATCCCAAGCAGGCTCCGTGCTGTTAGTGCATAGCTGTATGCAGGGCTCAATCCCATGAACTGTGAGATCATGAGTCTAGGCCAAAATCAAGAGTAAGGTGCTTACCTGACTGAGCCACCCAGGTAGCCCTACCCTTATATAAGTAGCTTTTAAAAAATTCTTAGGGGGACCTGGGTGGCTCAGTTAAGCCTCTGACTTCAGCTCAAGTCATGATCTCAAGGCTTGTGAGTTCGAGCCCCATGTCAGGCTCTTTGCTGACAACTTGAGCCTGGAGCCTAGTTCAGATTCTATGTCTCCCTCTCTCTCTGCCCCTACCTCATTTGAGCTCTGTCTGTCTGTCTGTCTCTCAAAAATAAATAAACATTAAAAAAAATAATAGGGGTGCCTGGGTGGCTCAGTCGGTTATGCATCTGACTTTAGCTCAGGTCATAATCTCATAGTCTGTGAGTTCAAGCCCCGTGTGGGGCTGTGTGCTAACAGCTCGGAGCCTGGAGCCTGCCCTGGATTCTGTGTCTCCCTCTCTCCCTCTGTCCCTCCATTGCTTGTGTTCTCTCTCTCTCTCTCAACAATAAACATTAAAAAATAATAATAAATAAATAAATAAATAATTCTTAAAGTTATTAATTCTCTTCCTGCCAAAAAAAAAAAAATGACAAATGAATGAATACAGAAACACTTCAAAGAGGGTATAGAGCACTGGTGGTCCGCAGTGGCTGTACTTTGATTTTTTTTTTTTTACATTTTATTTATTATTGAGAGACAGAGAGAGACAGCATGAACAGGGGAGGGGCAGAGAGAGAAAGAGACACAGAATCCGGAGCGGGCTCCAGGCTCTGAGCTAGCTGTCAGCACAGAGCCCGACGCGGGGCTCGAACCCACGAACCGTGAGATCATGACCTGAGCCGAAGTCGGACGCTTAACCGACTGAACCACCCAGGCGCCCCCTTTTTTTTTTTTTTTTAATTTTTTTTCACAGTGGCTGCACTTTAAAGAGTTACCTGGGAAACTTTAACAAATACTGATGTCAGTCCATCCAGAGATTCGTCTTTTATTGGCCTGTGGTCCCAATAAAGCTCTCCACTACTTATTTCTCATTGCAAATGATGTGGAGACCTTTTGCCTAGAGTTTTTACCCCAGCTTTCCTAGGTGATAAATGAGGATGACATTGTGCCTTTGTTTTTTTAATGTTTATGTATTTATTTTGAAAGACAGAGAGAGAGAGAGAGAGAGTGAGAGAGAGAGAGAGAGTGGATGCACATAGGTTCACACAAGCAGGGCAGGCACACAGAGAAAGGGAGAGAGGGAATCTCAAGCAGGCTCTGCACTGTCAGCGCAGAGCTCTACGCCAGGCTTGAACTCACGAACTGTGAGAGCATGACCTGAGCCTAAGTCGGACGCTTAACCCACTGAGTCACCTAGGCGCCTCATCAGACTTCCCTTGTTTTGATGACCTTGACAGTTTGGAGGATTATTGGTTATTTTATAGAATGTCCCTCACACGGGATTTGTCTGATGTTTTTATCATGGTTAGACCATGCATTTGGGGAAGAAGACCATAGACGTAAAGCGCCGTTCTCATCATATCACATCAGTAGTATGTGTTATCAGCATGACTTACCTCTGTGGCTGTTAGCCTTGATGACCTGGTGTTCGTCAGGTTTTGCCACTGGAAAGCCCCTCGTCTTTTTTTCTCCCTTGCCATACTATACTTTTTCCCATACTATACTCTTTCCCATACTGTACTCTGTCCCATACTGTACTCTGTCCCATACTATGCTCTTTGAAAGAAAGTCACTCTGCACAGTACACACTTAAGGACACAGGTGGCTTTTCTAGGCCTTTTGCCTTTCAATGTAAACTTTAGGATCAAGTTGTCAATGTCTACAAAATAGCTTGCTGGGATGTTGGTTGCACTGAAACTACAGATCACATTGAGAAGAACTGATAACAATGTTGAGTCCTTCAATCTATAAGCACAGAAGATCTTTCTATTTATTTAGATCTTTGATTGTTTTCATCTGTGTTTTACAGTTTCTGCACATAAGAAGTCCTGTACATATACGTCCTGCACATATTTTATTAGATTTATGCCTAAGTATTTAATTTTGTGGGTCCAGTTGTAAATGGTATATTTTTTTTTGTAAATTTAAATCTAATCTTTCATTTCTGGTATATAGGAAAGTAATTAGCTTTGTATATTAACCTTGTATTCTCCAATCCTACTATACTTGCTTATTAGTTCCAGTTTGTTGTGGGGTTTTTTTCTGCTTTTTTAATTCTTTGGGATTTTCTACACAAGCAGTGATGTCACCTATGGATAAAAGTAGTTTTATTTCTTCATCCCAATCTGTATACTTTTATTTCTTTTTTTTTTTTTTTGCTTTAATGCACTTTATTTGTTTATTTATTAAGTTTTTATTTAAATTCCAGTTAGTTAACATACAGTGTGATTTTACTTTCAGGTGTACAATATAGTGATTCAGCACTTCCATAAAACACCCATTGTTCATCATGACAAGTTCATTCCTTAATCCCCATCACCTATTTAACCCATTCCCCTACCCACCTTTCCTCTAGTAACCATCAGTTTGTTCTCGGTAGTTAAAATCTGTTCTTGGTTTCCCTCTCTCTCTTTTTTTTCCCTTTGCTTATTTGTTTCTTAAATTCCACATGAGTTAAATCATATGGTATTTGTCTTTCCCTTCTTTCATAATGTCATTATGACTCAGCATAATACTCCCTAACTCCAACCACATTGTTGCAAATGGCAAGATTTCATTCTTTTTATGGTTGAGTATTATTCCAGTGTGTGTGTGTGAGTGTGTGTGTATGTGTGTGTGTGTATACGTACACACACATACATACCGTGCCTTCTTTATTCATTCAGCAGTCTCTGGACACTTGGGCTATTTCCATAGTTTGGTTATTGTAGATAATGTTGCTGTAAACATTAGGGTGCATGTATCCCTTTGAATTAGTATTTTTGTATTCTTTGGGTAAGTACCCAGTAGTGCAATTGCTGTATCATAGGGTAGTTCTATTTTTAACTTTATTGGAACCTCCATACTATTTCCCCAAAATAGCTAAAGCAATCTTGAAAAAGAAAAGCAAAAATGTAGGCATCACAATTCCAGACTTCAAAGTATATTACAAAGCCATGGTGATCCAAACAGTATGGTACTGCCACAAAAACAGACAATAGAACAAAACAGACAAACCAGAAAGGAACCCACAACTACATGGTCAGTTAATCTCTGACAAAGCAGGAAAGAATATCCAACAGGAAAAAGTCTCTTCAAAAACTGGTGCTGGGAAAACTGGGCAGCAACGTGTGAACAAATGAAAATGGACCACTTTCTTATATCACACACAAAAATAAACTTACAATGAATGAAAGACCTAAATGTGAGATATGAAACCAAAAAATTCCTAGAGGAAAGCATGGGCAGTAACCTCTTTGACATCAGCCATAGCAACTTCTTTCTAGATATGTCTTCTGAGGCAAGGGAAACAAAAGCAAAAATATACTATGGAGACCTCTTCAAAAGAAAAAGCTTCTGCACAGCAAAGGATAAAATCAAGACAACTAAAGGCAACCTTCAGAATGGGAGGAGATATTTGCAGATGACATATCTGATAAAGGGTTAGTATCCAAAATATGTAAAGAACTTATAAAACTCAACATCCAAAAAACAATCCAATTTTAAATGGTCAGAAGACATGAATAGACATTTTCCAAAGAAGACATACAGATAGCCAACAGACACATGAAAAGATGCCTAACATCACTCATCATTAGGGAAATACAAATGAAAACTCCACAAGATAGAACCTCACACTTGTCATAGTGGCTAAAATCAACAACACAAGAAACAACAGATGTTGGTGAAGATGTGGAGAAAGGGGAACCCTCTTGCACTGTTGGTGGGAATGCAATCTGGCAGAGCCACGATTTCCTTTTCCTGTCTCATTGCACCAGCTAGGATTTCTAGTATAGTGTTGAACAGGAATGGTGAGAGAGGACATCTTTGCCTTGCTCCCAATTGTCGGGGAAAATTGTCCATTTTCTCACTATTACGTTATGATGTTAGCTGTAGGTATTTTGTAGGTTGTTTTTATCAAATTAAAGAAATTTTCTCTGTTCTTAGTTTGCTGAAGTTTTTTTTTTTTAAGTCATGTATGGGTGTTGTATAAACAACATTTCACAAAAACAGAAGAAAAAATACTACCTCCTTAGTAAATCAACTTGTTTTTCCTATTTTCAGGCTTTACTGACTTAAAAATAAATGAAATATACTCAGAGAGAACTACCTAACAGGAGAGAAGTTATACAATGTATAATTATATAAACATGGGTAAACATAGGTATACAATTGCCTTATGCATATATAGTTTTATGTATTTGGTGGTGAGAATGTGGATGTAATTTTTTAATATTACTTTTTTTTTTTACTAAAAATTATACCATAGGCCATTTTCAATGTTCCTACATAGATTTGAAAATTATAGTTTAGGGGCACCTGGGTGGCTCAGTTGGTTAAGCGTTCGACTTCGACTCAGGTCATGATCTCACGGCTCATGGGTTCGAGCCCTGCGTCGGGCTCTGTGCTGACAGCTTAGAGCCTAGTGCCTGCTTCAGATTCCATCTCCATCTCTCTCTGCCCCTCCCCTCCTCATGTTCTCTCTCTCTCTCAAATATAAATAAATGTTTAAAATTCACTTAAAAAAAGAAAATTATAGTTTAGGTGTCTCCAAATTCATTTTCTGCTATGGTCTCTTCACTCACATGTTTAGAACTTCAGCTGGGATAAGTGGAATTTCTGAGGGAATGTATATCAAACATTCTCTTCACGTGGCTGAGTTGGGCTTACTCACAGAATGGTGGCTTAAGGTAGTTGGACTTCTTACATAACTGCTAACTCCCATCAGATCAAGGTTTCTAAGAGACAGAGGGCAAAAGCTGCAAGACTCCTTAGAACCATCTTGGAAGCTATTGGGTATCATTCCAACTTCATGCTGTTGGTCAAAAGCAAGTTGTAAAGACCACTCAGATTCAAGGGGAAGAGACTACGCAAGGGCACAAATACTGGGAGATGTGGACAGGTGTGTGTGTCTGTATAGCTTTTTTTCACTGGGATTTCTTTCAGAAAACTTTTTCAAATGTTTAGTGATTGTTTATAAACCATAAAGTTAATTCTCAAGTTGCTATGAATGCTTCTTATTTACTGTAGGAACATCCTGAGGAAGGACGGGCCAGTATTTACAAATCAGTGATCATCAACACTTCTAAGGAGATGATGTGCTTCAGTGACTATCCCATCCCAGATCATTGTCCTAACTTCATGCACAACTCCCAGGTCCTGGAGTATTTCAGGATGTATGCCAAAGAATTTGATCTTCTAAAATATATTCGATTGAAGGTAGGGAATTTTGTGAGTGTCTTTGTGTTTGAAGTTGTTTGTCAAACAAATGAATAATGTGGTTTCATCTACCAGTGTTTACAAGTGAAGACTGGCTTACTATGCCCATATATCTATCCTTATCCAGACAAAGACTCTATTCTTATGTCTTCTCTGTGCCTATCCATGGAAAGGTCCTTTTTCTATATATTTTGGGCTGCAGATCTGGGAAACCACTTGCCAGAATGTTTCCATTCCTTCATTTTACACTATTTGATTGCAATAAAACAAATGAGGGGAAATGTTTTCCCAGTTAGAGAGGGGAACTGACAGATATGGGAACTTAAAACCTTCTCAGTCTACCACAACTTATCTGCTACTGCTTAGCCTATTATACTTTTTGAAGTATTTGCCAATGCATTAGTTTTATGTCATCACAACAACCCAGCAAAGCAGTTATTGGGAACTTATTGAGGAAGCCAAGAAGTTAACTCTGGTGTAGAAGAAAGAACACTGAAATGGGGAACAAAAACTTGAGTTCTAGTCTTTGCTCTACCACTAATCAACTTGTGACCACAGGCAAGTAAGTTCCTCAACTTCGATGTCTCGTTTGTAAAAATGTTCTTGTTTGGAAAACAAGATGATTGTACTAGATCACTCCAATGGTTCCTTACTGTGGAAGACTGCTTCCATGATTTTTCTATCATCTTTAACCATGGCCATAAAAATCAAAACAAAACAACAAAACAGGTATTTCTGACAACTGGCAAAAAGCCTAAACCTTCTACCGGTTTTCCCCCTGTGATGAGAACTATTTGGATCTACTCTCTTAACAACATTCAAATATACCATACAGCAGTGTCATCTGTAGTTATCACGTTGTACATTATATCCCCAGTATTTATTTAGAACTGGAATTTTGTTCCTCCTGACCACCTTCATCCAATTCCCCACCCTTACCTCCCTTCTACCTTCTAATTATTCTGCTATGTCATGGCCTTTTCTGTTTAACAATGATAATAAAGTGGTAATATCCAGTGACAACTTCCAAAGTAAGTCAGTTACAGCTCCGTGGACTTCCCTTGACTTGTTTAAACACATTGAACAGGTTTGTTACCATATTAATCAGTGGAGATACAAAGACCAAAAAAAAAAAAAAAAAAAGAAAAAAAAAAGAAAGAAAAAAAAAAGAAAGAAAGAAAGAAAAGAAAGAAGAAATCAGTGATTTCATAGTCTAGTTAAGGGAGATAAGAAAATGAAGAAAAAAATGTTTATAAATATAACTAATAAAAGTAAAGAGTTAAAGGGTAATAAATGACATAAAGATTTGTATATTGTTAGCACCAAGGAAGGGTGCTTAATGCATTTAGGGCATAAAGCAATAGGCACCAGCAAAGTTTTCTTGGAGGTGTAAGGAAAATGTTGAAAAGTGAGTAAGAATTTGCCAAATGAAGAAGGAATAAAAGGATAAAAGGATGACCCACACAAAGGCACCAGCCTGTGTAAAAGCAAGAACATTACAGGAAAGAACTATAAATTGCCAGCATCCAGTTCCAGCAGGTCCAGGGCTCCCTGAAGGATGGACAGTGTCGGCAAAAGGGAGTGAGAGAGCCTCGAGTTTCTTTCTGAACACCAGGCAGGCATCTCTGCACTGACCAGAGAGTCAGCTTTATTTATGGAAAAAATGTATGGGGCCAGCACAGAAGTGGCAATTGCCTTAGACAATGATTTCTGATGACAAATTCTTTGGTGTGTAAAAATCTCCCAGAACATAGATTGATAGAAGACTCACGCATAATCTTTATCAATAGTGATTGATTTAGGTGACTTAGACGCTTATCATATGGGGAAGGAAGGTATCTTTAGCATTCAAATAGAAGGCAATGTTTTTAGCATGGCAAAGGTAAAAGTTCTTGTGAGCAGGGGTCAATAGCCTGTTTTCTTGAGGGGAAGAAAAACAGGTTTCTCAGGAAATGTAATATTTGCTCCCATAATCACAAAAGAAGAAATTCCTATAATAAGTTCCTTCACAAGGTACAATCAGCATATTTTAGGATAAAGGGGACAAGTCACCCCTGATACCAGTCAACAAGGTGCCTTGGTGGTCGGTGCTCAAGCAAAAATAATTGAGTGGGGGGTTAGACATCGGTCGCCATCTGACCGCGGGAGCCTTGCAAACCCGCCTTACCTCACAAGGAGATTTCTCGACTTCAGTTCTGAGTTCAGAAACGGCTTCCAGCAATAAACAGTGCAGGATGGCTATGGTATACAGAGGCGGTAACTCTATGAGTCCACCAAGACATATGGTCAGAGATCCTAGACGACAGAGGAACACATTCTTAATGTTTCCTTAGGCTACATAGAATAAGTCACTTAAAAAAATTTTTTATGTTTATTTATTTTTGAGAGAGAGACACACACACAGAATGAAAGCAGAGGAGGGGCAGAGAGAGAGGGAGGCACAGAATCTAAAACAGGCTCCAGGCTCCGAGCTGTCAGCACAGAGCCTGACACGGGGCTCGAACCCACAAACTGTGAGATCACGACCTGAGCCAAAGTCAGACGCTTAACCCACTGAGCCACCCAGGTGCCCCAGAATAACCCATTTTTTTTAAAAAACCTAAAAAATTATACCACTGACTATCCCATCTTGCAGCCTCTTTCTTTATAATTACTTGTAAAATGGGCATTTATGGGAGCCAAAGAGAGATTCATTTACATAAAATATGAGCCACTGCGGTATTTTTATACTCTAAGAGAGACGGCCCTCTGATACCTCAGTCACAAGTTTAAGACTAGACAGTGAGAACAGGACTCATCCGGAGGTCAGGGGAGGAATCGGCATTCAGTGCAGGGAGTGTCTTAGAAGCCCTGGAGAAGTCCAGGTTCTATTCAAGTGTCGCATGACATAGGTCATGGTCTAAGACAACTAGTAATTCGCACTTTCCTAGAAGCAGAGGAGAGTGCAGCATTATCCTGCCCACTATTTTATTTAGCCTGCCTCGTGGGAGTTTTCTCACTCTGACCCCAGCCCCAAACAAAAAAGTTCTTCTTTGTGGAATATGAAAATCAAATATCCCTGCATGAGCTCAGTTATGTGATAGCATCCCTTTGTGTTAACTCTCTGCAGAGAGAGCCATGTCGGGGAAGACGTCTGCTGCACAGGCCGTGGTTACAGACTCCTCTAGCTATCACTTTCCTTTTCAGACCACCGTGTGCAGTGTGACGAAGCGGCCTGATTTCTCCACTTCTGGCCAATGGGAGGTAGTCACAGAATCTGAAGGGAAAGAGGACGTAAATGTCTTTGATGGAGTCATGGTTTGCACCGGCCATCACACCAATGCGCACTTACCCTTGGAAAGCTTCCCTGGTGAGTGGCCTCCAGGGAGGGAAGCCTGTGAGTCATGCCTGTGATCTGAATGGAAAGTGGGAATATGGTGGCCTTAAGTGACTCCTGCCTTGGGATGAAAAAGGGCTTACACTAATTCTACGTGTTCCCCTGAAAGATGTTGGGGTAACTTCAATTACTGCCACTTGGGAGGTAGAAATAACCTTAATTTTGGAGACTGGAGAAAAATTACGGGGCTGTGTCTTTGGTTTCACAACAACTTTAGTTTATCTGAGGATCAAAAGAAAGAACATAGACTCAATCCACATTTGGCTGAAGGATTTTTCAGCAATCGAGGAAACAAACAAATACTGAGTTTCTAAGGAAGAAATTAAAACTTCAAGAAAGCAGTTAATTATCGTCTTTGACCTAGATTTTCATTTTGAAAAAAAAAAAGCACTCTATATTCTAGAGTATATGAAAACATATAAACTCCAATTGAAATGGAAGTTGGTATTTAATTTAATTTAATTTGAGACACAGAGAGAGAGAGAGAGAGAGAGAGAGAGAGCGCGTGCGCGCATGTGTGTGCACACACGTGAACAGGGGAGGGGCAGAAAGGGAGGGAGAGAGTGAATCCCCCGCAGGCTCCTCGCTGTCAGCACGGAGCAGCCTGATGCAGGGCTTGATCTGCAAACTGTGAGATCATGACCTGAGCGAAATCAAGAGTTGGATGCTTAACCGACTGAGCCACCCAGGCGTCCCAGAAGTAGGTATTTGAAGAGAATTAAAAGACAAGAGATAATGGAGGTTTCCTGAAGGAGCGTGGATTTGGGAGTCTGCAAGTCCAAAATATAAACTGCTCCTGAGTTCAGCAGACTCTTCATGATAAGGAAATCACAAGATTCTGCTCTGAGACTGTGAGAGAAGAAAAGAAAATAGGCAAAAATATTCAGAAAGGCAAGAGTGCAGCTGAATAAAGGGAGACTCTATGGAGATGTGTGCTCAAACTCTACACACCGCTAACAGAATGAATGGTTTGGCAAACGACCGCAGATAAACCTCATCGGATAATTCTTTTCCCTTCCCTTGCAGGAATTGAGAAGTTCAAAGGACAGTACCTCCACAGCCGAGACTACAAGAGCCCAGAGATTTTCACCGGAAAGAGAGTCATTATAATTGGCATTGGAAATTCTGGAGGGGATCTGGCTGTGGAAATTTCCCACACGGCCAAGCAGGTTTGAATCAGTCAACTACTCTGCTTCACCGAAGAAGCTGTATGTGGACCCCACACGGAGTATGAATCCGTTTGCATGTAGCCCATGTAGCAGACACAAGGGCTTGGCTCTGTTGCCTCAGTTGGCAACATGATGTTGATGAGGTGAGGGAGCCGACATTCCCTGTTAGATTCCCATCATTCAGCTGACCTCACGCTGAAGAACCCCAGTGATCCCAATAAACTGTCTCTTCTGAGTGTGCCCCTGACTTTAAAGACCAAGCAGTTGCTTGGGGAGCTTGGTCGAATGCAGCCTTCCGAGTGTGGCTCTTGTTTAGGACAGCACAAGTGCCACCGTCTTGCGTGAAGGATGCCACACTGGTTTAGCAGAAGGCTTTGCACTCATAGGATGGTGGGGGAATTTTCCTCTTCTCTCCCCAAACGGAAAAAAGAAGCGGTCTAATCTTTCCGAAGATAACGTGGATATCAGTATGAAAAACATCCACGTTGTAGTACATGCAGGCCATTCGCCTCAGCCTTTGCATACAGTTCAGTAATAGAAGGACATTCACCCTAAAGCAATTTCTGTGTCCCAGAGGTCTTTTTTGTTTTGTTTTGTTTTTTTATCATAGATTTTGAACTGGGAAGAGAGTGCCTTCACTGTATATTCCTAGAAAAAGACATGTCGTTGTTCCATTTTGTTATTCATGTCTTTGTTGAATCATAACTTTATTGGCAGTAGTTACTGGTTGTTTTCCAGTAACTTTAATTAAGCTGTGTTTCTCCACAAATATGTTTCATATTATTATTTTTTTTAAATAGAAGTTTAATGCCACAACTTTGTCAAATGCCCTTTACCTAGAAACTCCATTCGATAACACTTCTCAGTATTATCCCCATCCGTCACCACAAAAGTAATTTCATACGTTATTCCATGCATCAATTCAACAAGCTTTATCGGGAAAGAGGTATTTTTTAAAAAGGGTAAAAATGTGTGTAGGTGTTACGATCAAAGATTGTGCAAGGTATATGTGGGGACCCAAAGCATGTCGAATGGTCAGTTACAAGGGAGCTGGGACTTCCGTGCACTGAGGAACCGTAGATTGCCAAAGAAGAGGGCATCCAGAGTGGGTGGAGGTAAGGTGGCCGTGTCTGAGAAAGGCCGGGACAACGCACAGCAAAGCCACGTCTGCGGGGCAGGGGCAATGCCGACACCCCACTAATGCGAGCCAAAGAAACTCAACTGCTGGGCTCTAACTTTTTCCTTTATATATTAAATTGCATTTATTAGAAGTTATTTGTAAACCAAAACGTTTAGTATATGTGCTGCTGAAGCGAGCACTGTAAATCAAAAAGCTTAAATGGATCTGTAAGTTTCAGCATATCAGGGAAGTTTTGGTATAATAATTTACCAAGTTTATCAAGTTTCTCATGATATAATGCTTTTGTGAAGAGAAAATATCTGTTTCTTATAAAACAACTTCCTTGGATTTTTTTCCTTATAAATCCAGATTTATAAATATGGCGTGAAAACAAGGTATAGATGGAAAACTGAAATAAGAAGTATGATGGTAACCATTAAGCATTTATCGAATGTTTACCATATGCCACACCCTTTGCAAAAACACTATTTCGGGGCGCCTGCGTGGCTCAGTCGGTTGAGCGTCCGACTTTGGCTCAGGTCATGATCTCACAGTTTGTGGGTTCAAGCCCCACGTCGGGCTCTGCGCTGACAGCTTGGAACCTGGAGCCTGCTTTGGATCCTCTGTCCCCTTCTCTCTCTCTGCCCCTCCCCCTCATGCTCTCTCTCTCTCTCTCTCTCTCTCAAAAATGAATAAACATTAAAAAGTTTAAAAAAACCCCACCAATTCTGACAACAGCCTTGGGATGGGATGTATTATCATCACGATTTTACGTGTAGGGAGGCTTTTCACTGAGACTCTGAGCATTTATATCACACATACACTTTTATAACAAAAGTTATACAGACTGCGCACACAGTGTGTGGATCCTAGGGCCATGCATACTTTTTAGACTGTGACGTGTGAAAGTGCTTAATCATGAGAGCACGTGAGGTCACCATCGGCGAGAATGTATGTGTGAAGTACATTATTATCCCTCTGTAGACAGGTCACCTTTTTATAGATCTTAGACAAAAGACCATAAAGCAGGAACTTAATCCCCAGAGAGTTTTGTAGAGAAAGAGATACTTTTGCCGAGTAATTGACTATCAAAACTTTATCAGCTTCCTGATGTTCAATCTGCAGTTTTTCCGTTAAACAGTCAACGAAACAATTCTTCAGCACAGGCTTTGGGGTGAAATCAGACCTGAGTTGGAAATTCAGCTCTGCCATTTACTAGCTGTATGATCTCAGGCAAGTTATTCATCTTCTCATCCATAAAATGAGGATAATAATACCTACCTCAAGAGATTGTTGTATTGATTAAATAAAACATAGATAAAGGACCTGGCACAATCACTTACAGGTCATAATTCTCAATAAATGGAAACAATGAGGATGATGTGTTGGGGAGACTAGAAGATGTGTATGCTATACCTCACACCGTGGAGGAAACACATTTGGAGAGACAGAAATAAGAGTGTAAAAAGTTTAATATCAATATCAATGATAAATAACAGGTGTGGGTTTTTTTTTTTTTGTAATAGTGCAAACAATGTCAAAGGCAAAAAAGGCTGACGGTTTTGGATTAAATGATGTCCAACTGCTCTCAGCTCGACTGCTCCATGATTTTAAATGAGCTGGACAGGTGGGATGCTAGAGAAGGTCAGAGGATGGAGAGAAAATCGTCAGCCAGACGGTCAGTGGTGTCTTATGGAGGAGGCGAACTTGATCTGGATCTTAACAATAAATAGGCTCTGGGGAATGAAGAGAATAGGCGACTTTTCAAGGAGGCATAATGACATGAAGCAGAAATGCAGTGGTGGTTCAGAGCAAGATACATTCTTAGTCAGTGAATACACTAATCTAACTGTACACATAGTGTTTGAGAAGGAAAACTGCAGAAAATTAAAAAAAAGATGGTTCAGGGACTAAAAAGAGATGAAGGAGTCTGGACTTAATCTTGAAGAGCGTGGGGTGCTATCGGAGGATTATGAGCCAGAGAACGGCAAAAGCAAACCATTTTTTCTCCATGGCCCAGGTTTTCCTCAGCACCAGGAGAGGCGCTTGGATCCTGAATCGTGTAGCAGACTACGGATATCCCATTGATGTGCTATTTTCTTCTCGATTTAAACGTTTTCTTCAGAAGATTTGTGGTCAGTCATTAGCAAACTATTTTTTGGAGAAAAAGATGAACCAAAGGTTTGACCATGAAATGTTTGGCCTAAAGCCTAAACACAGGTATGTTGCCTGGATGGGAGTGGGGCAGCTATGGCCAAGGCACAAGAACAGGGACTGTTCACACAGGTTAGAGAGCTACTCCCATCCATACATTAAGAAAATCCACAGATCTGTGGGGTGCCTGGCTGGCGCAGCTGGAAGAGCATGCAATTCTTGATCTCAGGGTTATGAGTTAGAGCCCCACATTGGGTGTAGAGATTACTGAAAGAAAGAAAGAAAGAAAGAAAGAAAGAAAGAAAGAAAGAAAGAAAGAAGAAAAGAGAAAAAGAAAGAAAATCCACAGATCTGAGATCAGATTTCTATTTTGTCCCCACAGGAGTCTAAGATCTACTCATCTGTAATCTTCAAGCTATGATTCTCCTTGACATTAACCATTTTATCATTTCCTCAGATACAAGTTCTTTTTAATTTTTTTAAGGTTTTATTTTATTTTTGAGAGAGACAGAACATGAGCAGGGAAAGGGCAGAGAGAGAGGGAGTCACGGAATCCGAAGCAGGCTCCAGGCTCTGAGCTGTCAGCACAGAGCCCGATGTGGGGCTCGAACTCATGAACCATGAGATCATGACCGGAGCTGAAGGGGATGCTTAACCGCCTGAGCCCCCCAGGCGCCCCACAAGTTCTTTTTACATGATGCCCCGTAACAACAAAGTGGGAGCAGAGGGCAGCGTTCATTCATTTATCCAACAAACACTGAGCATGTGCTATGAGCCAAGCATTATACTGGGCATGAGAACACAGAGACTAAAGACTGACAGTAATGTAATACAAATAATAACACTTTACCTTTTTGAGGACTTGATGTAAGGCAAGCACAGGGCTAAATTGGAGTTACATGCATTATCTCATTTAATCCTCACGACAACCCTATAGGTTAGTACTATTTTTCATTTCCATTTTGCAAATATAAAAATTGACACTGAGAGAAACCAAGTTGTCTGAGGTCACACAAGTAGTAAGTGTCAGGCTCTAAAAATGGATCTTCCCTTAAATACTCTAAGGAGGAGACAGATAATAGAACATGATGAATGCATGGAGTGCAGTGGGGGTATGGCGAATGGGAGTCCTCACGCAGTCAAGGAGGTCGACTATGAAAGCATTTCTAGAAGCTGATTACGAATGCTTTATTCCATCCAATTTTTTATTTTTCTAAATACTCAGATTTGCTTCCTACAAAATAGTAAGTACAATGAGCACCCAATACCTTTCACGTAGATTCACCTGTTATTAACAGTTTATTTGCTTTCTCTCTCTCCCTTTCTCTGAAGGGAGATAAATCCCATCTATTCGTCTGATATATCCATCCATCCACCCATCCATAGATGCATATTTTTTCCTAAACCATTTGAGTACCTTACAGTCACTCTAAGACACTTTACCCTATAGTCTTCAGCATATATTGCCTAAGAAATAGGGCATTCTCCTACATAAACATAATACAATGACCACATGGGAAATTCAGCATTAATAAAATACTATTTTCTAATGTATCACATATTCAAATTTCCTAAATTGTCCCAACAATACTATTTACAGCTCTTTCATTTTTAAATTCAGGATCCTTTCAGGTATTACCCCATTACATTTAATTGTCATATCTCTTTAATCTCTTCAATTGAAATAATTCACCATTTTTTGACAGACTTTTTAAAAAAATTTTTAAACATTTTTATTTATTATTGAGAGATAGAGAGAGACAGAGCATGAGCATGGGAGGGGCAGAGAGAGGGGGAGACAGAGAATCTGAAGGAGGCTCCAGGCTCTGAGCTGTCAGCACAGAGCCCGACGTGGGGCTCGAACCCACAAACTGCGAGATCATGACCTGAGCCAAAGTCTGACGCCCAACTGACTGAGCCACCCAGGCACCCCTGACAGACTTTTTTAAAAGAAGCCACTTGTTTTATAGAAAGTCTCTAATTTTGGCCTTGCATAGTTGTTCTACCTTTACTATATTCAGGTGAAACATTTTTGCTACAAATATTTACAGGTTATGCCTTCTCTGTGGATCACATCAGGAGTCACATGATATGAGCTTATCTCATATTAATGATGTTAAATTTGATCACTTGAATAAGGTGGCAGCTACCAGGTTTCTCCTTTGTAAAGAGTTTTTTCCTTTGAAATTAATCAGTGGGGTGATACTCTGAGACTGTGTTTCTCAACAACTTTTCACTCTTTTGTTTCACCCAATTATGGAAACCGTAGCATCCATGACTTTAGTGATTATCAAATAAATTGGGACTTTATAGAACAATAGGAGGTAGTCAAGCAAACAGGGTAAGGAAGTAGCATTCTAAGTACACGTTCTCAGAATAATGAAAAATACATTTTGCTCTTGGACTTGCACGTAGTCTGGTTTGGCTGGACTTTAATAAAATGGCAAAGATGAAAGAGTGATTGAGTACATCTCCAGTCACTGAACAGGTACATTAAAACCTTTGCATCCTCCGCTAAATAAAATGTTTGAGGACAGTTCAGAGCCATTGAAATATTTTAAGCAAGTGAGTAATCTTATAATAAATACATTTTCGAACAACCACTCCAAAAATGATGTAGAAGGTAGTCTGAAAGGGGATGGAGAAAGAGGCCCTAAAGACAATTGTAACAGTCCAGGTAACATAGAGAATAGGTAAAACTACTCTGAGGATGTTAAGAGGAGAAAGGGAAAAGCCCATGTGAACAGACAGATATAAGACTCACAATTTTGTGGCTTGGGAAACTATGTGGATGGTGGTACTATTTGTGAAAAGGAGTAAGTTTGGAGAGAAAAATAAAATCATGAGGTCAGAATGGGAACAGAATCTGTACCTAAAGGTTAGAGTTAAAGCATAACTATTTGCAACAAACCAGTAACAATAACGCCATGTTCCTGAGGCTAGGGCCAGCTCTGTCTGAACACAATAGGCCTTGTTAACTAAGGGTCCAAGGATTCAGACTGATTTTTAGAAAGGTCCAAGATACTGGAAACCCTGTTTTTTTGGCACCCTTATCCTGTGCTGTCTCTAGGAAATATTAATTAATAGACCCAGAGGATCCCAAGGGAATTCATAAAAAACCATTTTGATACAAATTCTAAAATCCTAGACTGTGTAACCTTGGACAAGCCGCTTAACTTTTTTAGGCCTCAATTTCCTCAGCTCCAAAACCTGGATAACGACACTTGTCCTGCCTCCTTCACTGAATTTATGTAAGACTCAAATAAGTGAGCGTATATAGAATCCATTTGTGAGTTACTAAATACATGTAATTTATTATACAGTTTGGAAAATGGTGGTCTAATTCTAGCTCTTGGTGGTTTGAAACTGGAAATGAGACTCAAAAGAATGCTGATAGTTCAGTTCTGTAGACTTACTGATATATGGAGAAACTATAGGCCCGTGGCCTTATCATATCACTGAGAATATTACTATTCCTTGAGAAACCATATATACACTCTTCAAATATGCCCATTCTTCTTTTACTTCTCCAACGTCTTCTCTTTCAGTGCCATCCAGGGCCCAACTTCTGCTCTGAGATCCTGATCTGTGCCAAGCCAGTATATGTTAGACCTTTCCCACATTTCATGGATATATCCACACAGAGACCACTGACCTATTGTTTAACTACCTCCATCAAAGTAGAATTTGACTTCCATGTTACTAATATTCTCTCTCTCTCAATCTCTCTCACTTTCATTTCTCCTTTTGATCTTTATCACCACTCACAGAGCTCTAAGTCAGCATCCAACAGTGAATGATGACCTGCCAAATCGTATAATTTCTGGCTTGGTGAAGGTGAAAGGAAATGTGAAGGAATTCACAGAGACAGCTGCCATATTTGAAGATGGCTCCAGGGAGGATGACATTGATGCTGTTATCTTTGCCACAGGCTATACCTTTGCCTTTCCTTTTCTTGAAGATTCTGTTCAAGTAGTCAAAAACAAGATATCCCTATATAAAAAGGTCTTCCCTCCTAACCTGGAAAAGCCAACTCTTGCAATCATAGGCTTGATCCAGCCTTTGGGTGCCATTATGCCCATTTCAGAGCTCCAAGGACGCTGGGTCACTCAAGTGTTTAAAGGTCAGTGACCAGGCAAGTTGAGTACTTAATTACTTAATGGTATGTTTAATTATGTTTATGTTCTTGCTTTTAAATAGATGAAAAGTATGTATGACTGCAATCGTGCTTGGCGTAAAATTAGTGTTCAAAAATTATTTTTGAGTGAATATAAAGTAATAATTTATAACCATAGACATATATTGGAACCTCCTGGGAAATATTCCCAAAAATAGGCATGCTTTGCCTGGTGACGTTGTTGTTGTTGTTGTTGTTTTTTAATTTTTTTTTAACATCTATTTATTTTTGAGAGACAGAGAGACACAGATCATGAACAGGGGAGGGGTAGAGAGAGAGAGGGACACACAGAACCGGAAGCAGATTCCAGGCTCCAAGCCGCCAGCACAGAGCCTGACACGGGGCTCGAACCTACAAACTGTGAGATCATGACCTGAGCTGAAGTCGGCTGCTCAACCGACTGAGCCGCCCAGGTGCCCCACCTGGTGATGTTTTAAAAAGTCTGGAGTGGACCAGACATAAGATCTCTAAGAAAATGTTCCTCAGTTGATTCCAATGTGCACTCCAGATGAGAATCCACTCATCTAGATTTTAGACAACTGATATATATATATTTGTAAAACAAAAGACATTATAGAGAAAAGCAAATATAGAGATGGTGTGATTGATTTCAGCCAAAAGTTAAGACCTGGTTAAAGACTAGTTCAGAATGTGTAAGATTCAACCTCTCAAATCTTACTTTCCCCCTCTTACATCCCCCGTTTCAGTTTCAGCTAGGAGAACATGAGAAAAAAAACTGGGTTTCGGGAGAGCAGGCTCAATATGAGTCAGGAGAATGATATGGCTTCTAAAAAGCTTAATTATATCTAGCATCATGAAAGAATTGTAATGTCCTAGAATTTACAACTGTTCTCTAAACTGGCCAGCCCATGCCCAAAGACATATTTTAAAAGTGAAACTGGAGTGCATGAAAAGGAGAGAGACAAGAATGGTTCAGAGGTTTGAAAATGTACCCTTTGAAGTATAACTGAAGGAGCTAGAGAAGTTTACCTAGAGAAGATAAGATTCAGGGGAGATAGGAGAGTTCCCTTCAGATACTTCAAGAATGTCCCATGCCAGGGGCACCTGGGTGGCTCAGTAGGTAAAGTGTCCGACTCTTGGTTTCAGCTCAGGTCATGATTTCACAGTTTGTGGGCTCGAGCCCTGCATCGGGCTCTGTGCTAGTGGCGGGCACAGAGCCTGCTTGGGATTTTCTCTCTCTCCCTCTCTCTGCCCCGCTCCATACTGGCTCACGCGCGCACGCTCTCTCTCGCTCTCTCAAAATAAATAAACTAAAAAAAAAAAAAAAAAAAAGAATGTCCCACGACAGAAGGATTTGATTTGCTCAGTATCACTTTAAAAGGCTGACCAGAAGCAAGGAGTGAAACTTTGAGGGTTGCACAAAATCAGTTTAACATTAAAGACAAACATGCCAACCTTTTTTTGTCAGCTGTTGCCACTTCAAGATGAAATAGGCTGCCTCTGAAATTGTGCAAAATCCAAACAGAATAGAAAAAGTCTTATGTTTCATAAGACTTTAGCCATAAAATGGGATCAAGGATTTATTTTCACTTCCTTCTCTCTGTGGTAAAACCTGTTACTAAGAGTACAAATGCACCTGCCCTTTATTTTGTTCTTTATTTTTGATATACTTTAGGGACCATTTATCATTTCCTTATGTCCGTATTTCATGTCCTAATTGGAAGATGGAGGAGGAAGGAAGAATAGGAGAAATCTCTCCCAAAGACATAGTAGAATAGAATTAGCTACTGTCATTAATATCGACATATTATGGTGGTGATAGGGAAGGTGACCCAGTGAATTGTAACCTACTTGAGTACAGAAAATTATCCTGTATTTCTTTGAATTCTCCATGGCATAATTGTTAATAGGACTGTTCATTGTTAATAGGATTATTGTTGCCAGTGAGGTAATCTTACACTTAAAACTTTGATTTTTCTCTTTAGGTAATTTTTACACTTAAAATTTTGATTTTTCTCTTTAGGGCTGAAGACATTGCCCCCACAAAGCAAAATGAAAGCAGAAGTAGCTAAGGCTCAAGAGGAAATTGCAAAAAGGTAAGAGAGGATGTGGTTAATGTTTCTACTTAGTTCTTAATTAGAGCAATATTGTACTATATTTATCTTCCTTGTGTTATTTTAAGGATTTAGACTATATTTTGAAGGGAAGGGAAATAATCATTTGTGACAATAAAATGGAGAAATAGCACCATATGGTTTGAATATGCATGGAAAAAGAGAGAAAAGCATTTAAAATTCTATGATTAGAACCTAAAAGAAAAGTAGGAAACAGCACATGGAGAGAAAATCAGGAATATTAATTTTGGCGGGATTACTTGAAATGCTAGTGAAGCTGCCAGACAAAGGAAGAGAGTCAGTGATTTAATGGGAGATATGGTCCAGTTACAAATCCGTAGGTAGATTTACAAATCAGCATAGGTGAGCACTGGGGTGGCTCAACTGGTAGAACATCAGACTCTTGATCTCTGGGTCATGAGTTCAAGCCCCACACTGGGCATGCAGCTTACTTTAAAAAAAAAAAGAAAGAAAGAAAGAAAAAAAAAAAAAGAAAAATAAATCAGCATAGGCTACTTTGTCAGCTGTCATCAGGTAACAGCACACTCAGGTGACAGTAGCTCATTGTATGAACAGTCTTTGTGATTTGGGAAGGTGATAACATCAGCTAGTTGCTTGGTGCTTGAGCAAACATGGTAATTTAGCAATCTGAATTTCAGAACTTGAGTTTATGCACTGGGTGATTTTTATTTGGACAAAGTGGAAGTTGATGGTAAGTTCCTAAATTTTTGTGCAAAAGTTAGGAGTATAATCATTCCAGGCCCAAAGAGGTGGTTTTCTTTAATTGATTTTATTAGCGTAACTCTCCCCTGTCTGGGACGAGGAGAAAGTTTTTAATTAACCCTGATACCCTTTCCAGGTACTCTGCTATTTCTCTCCTTACTTTCATTGCCAGATTTCTACAATAAACATTCTACATTATATGCTCTAAATTCTCATCCTTTTCTTCCTCCTAAGACTCCGGCATTGTAACTTCTGTCCTTACTTATGCAACTGCTATCTTGAAGGTCATCTATGACCAATTTCATTTTTCATCTCACTAGTGAATCTGGTGCTTGTAAATGTCTCTTCCTTCTTGGAGTGCTTTCTTTCCTTGCTTTTCTGACAGTAAATATCCTATTTCAACTTCCCGCCTCTCTTTCCTTTGACTTATTTTTGTCTAACTACCTACTGACTGTGAGCAGTCCCCAAAGACACGATTTAACCTTTATCAAGGGTCAACTATGTACACACACTACATGTTTTATATGCATGACTTTATTTAATCCTTGCAACGACCCTACGAGGCTGGTACAAGTGAGTCCCTTTAGGTAAACCTTCATGACCCACCACTGTAGGATAAATACACACCTACAGACCCCTGAGCCAAAATTCTTTCCTGTCTTCACTTCTCTTCGAAACTAGTCCCGTTTCAGGAAATTGCTATTTGACCATCTGGCAGTTCCTCTGGAATTCCATCTCACCAATTCTACCTCAAATTTCTTTTCTATCATTTTTTTTTCCTGTCCCTGTTTTTGGATTCCTCAAGTAATCCCATCCAATCTCAATTAGTTTGACTTGGTTTTTCTCTTCCTTCCTTTCTGTCCTGCTATTCTTTGTTTTATTTTCATTATAAGAAGTAAGAAGAGTTACCAGTGAGCTCTTTAAATCCCACTCCTTCCATGAGTATCTGTTACCACATTTTCCCTCTAAAAAGTTCTAGATCTTCAACTCTGCTCTTGGTGTAATCCCTCCATCTGGCTCTGTTTGGAGGGCCACTTGCTCTGATGGGATAAATCATCCCCTATGCCTATCAGGATTCCAAATTAGCATTGACCCTGGGAAGTCCTGCTCTGTGGACCCCAGTACCACTGCCTCATAAAACAGTTGAGGATCCCAAACTTGAGAATTTTTGTGGTGAGTTTTCTCATAATATCAGAGTCCTCTCTATCTGAATCTGCTATATTTGCCTCTTTCTATCCATCCTTGTTTTCCACAACATGTCTCTTCTACTGTAGGTAGCACCCCTAGATATTCCATGCTCATATTCCACACTCATTCCTGCTTTATTCCTTCATTCTGCTGCTCCCCTGACTTGTAACACTTTGCTGTTTGATAGCAGATATATCTTCCACATCTTTCAAGGACGTACTGCTCTATTTTAACTACCCTCTTCTAACATTTCTATTCAGCAATCTAAAACCATATGATATACCAAAAGTCTTATATTCTTTTGTGCTCTATGTGTATCTACCTTCTATCCTCCAGTAAATTATAAGGTCCTTAAAGATAAAGACAATGTCTTTTCTTTCTTCTCTGTTTTCTACAGCTCCTAGCCAAATATGGAGCCAATAACAGGCAATCTGAAAGCACTGATTAACTGATTGATTGAATTGTTGACAGGCCATGGCTTCTGTCTTTTCTGTTTCAGGTATGTGGAGAGCCAACGCCATACCATCCAGGGAGACTATATAGATACCATGGATGAGCTTGCTGATCTGGTGGGTGTCAGGCCCAATCTGCTGTCTCTGGCCTTCACTGACCCCAAACTAGCAATATGGGTCCTTTGGGGACCCTGCACTCCAATCCAGTATCGTCTACAAGGCCCTGGAAAATGGGATGGAGCCCGAAAAGCTATCCTCACCACAGAAGATCGTATCAGAAAGCCAATGATGACAAGAGTAATCGAACGCAGTAATTCCATGACTTCAACAATAACAATGGCCAAGTTTATGCTGGCTGTTGTTTTCTTTGCTATAATTGTGACCTACTTTTAGCTGTCCCATTTGTCATTGCCCCAGTTTTCTTTCGAAAGCTGGATCTAGAAATGCCTTCAGAATCTGATGAGATTGAACAACTCTCAGCTTCACATTGCTCAGGAATCTATCTACTTTTCTCATGCCAAAGCATTAATCCTCTTTCCTCTTTTCCCTATAGTGAGACTCAAGCTTTTCATTCCTATTGATTTCCCTCCCATCCTTTATGACCCACCACTTTTTCCTTTTAGTAACCCCTGAACTATGAGCTCAGGTACCCTTTCAGTCATCCTTGTAGGTCCTTAGCAGACTTCTTGACATGTGGTATATGCTTAATAAATGTTGTCAATATTATGGTGGGGAGCAGAAGTCAATATCTGTATAAGAAATGGGTGACTCCATGGAACTCTACTCCTGATAGGATTTGATTTTCTATTAGAAGTTCAATCTTGGGGCACCTGGGTGGCTCAGTCAGTTGAACATCCAACTCTTGATTTCAGCTCAGGTCCTGATCCCAGGGTTGTGGGATCAAGCCCCATGTCAGGCTCCATGCTGAGTGTGGAGCCTGTTTAAGATCTCTCTCTCTCTCTCTCTCTCTCTCTCCCTTTGCCCCTCTCTTGAGTATGCTCTTGCTCTCTCTCTCTCTCAAAAAAAGTTCAACCTTTTGTTTTTAATATTGTAACTAAATGTAGGTCTCTTGAAAGATCAGAGAATTAATGGCCTTATATATATCTAAGATAAGATATATCAACACTTAAAACATTTTATTTCACTAGCAATTCACTAGTATGTCTGATACCACGTCCTTTTTACTCTTTTCCCCTAAGCAACATGTCTTAATTTTCTCAATGAAAAAACTACCTTCAACTTTCTATGCTTATGGGTCATTCTAATAATCTAGCATCTGTGAATAGGTTCAACTTGGCTGAAAAACTTGGGATTTTAAGTTAGCTGTCTGCTCTTCTTTTGATCTCTTAGTTCCCATAATAGGATCCAACAAGACTTTGCCTTAGAAAATAGGATTCAAAACAAGCTGCCAACTTTTGTAGTGTGGCCTCCAAAGGTCATTTGTCTCCCCTCACTATGTTCTCCTCTCCACTCCCTCAAACACACAGAGTCTAAGTAGTCAATATTCAAAGAGGTTATTTATGTATTAAAACAGGATTGGTACTAACTAAACATAGGGGCAGTCTGCTTATAACAGTTCTCTTCATGTCATACAATGTGATTCTGAAAAACAGAGCAAATGAAAAGCAGAGGCTCCCATTTATGTCCCAGGACTGCTGCAAATCCTGTTTTCTCATTTGTAGAAGCTCTGTTCTCTTCTTGTCTCACAGAGTTAAACAAGTGTTACCCACTGGGCACACCGAATTCGATCAAGAATGGTACTAGATGTACCAGCCAAGTTTATCTTCATAAATAAGCTGTTGTGCAATACATTTTCACATTGCTGCCTATCATATAACAAAAGGATAAATCTGAACAAAAACGAACGTTAGAAATCATTTTCTTTCCCAGTGTAAATACACAGAAGACAACCAGAAATGTAAGAACTACAACTGCCTCCTAATCATTTAACCTTTTGCTCAGTTCCCTGCCATTTGGCCTAATTTAGAAATTTTGGCCTTTTGAAAATGAGAGAACTAAGAAATGATATTACTTCTTAGGTCTTTTTCCTTCCCTAAAACGTGTGATACTGGTGATTTATCGTCTTTTAAAAACTACTGAGGATCTTACAATCTGCAGCTTATTCTAGTTGAAAAGTAAAGGTTACTTCTTTTTCCTTTCCTTCTTTTAACGTGTAAATTTGTCTCTTTTAACATGTAAGCCTATTGAATGAACAGCCCTTTGATAATGTGATTACCAGTTATCAGCAATAAGGACCCCAGTTTCCTCTTCAAGTAAAAGTACAAAATTCTACATTCATTGACTCTCTCATTTTATTTATAATATGCAAGGTTACAAAAAAAATCATTGGTTAACTTCTAAACCAAGCTAAAAGTTTCCTATTCCTATGTGAATAGGAAACAGAACTATAAACAACTCAAGATTCATTGCTGATGAATGTGTACTAATATTCATCACTTTACCACCCTTTGCCTTTGTAATTATGTTGGAAAGGTTATATCATTTTCCCATCATATTACACACACACACACACACACACACACACTCATTCTTGTGGCAGAAAGTAAGAAAGCGTTCAAAAAACAAACGGATGGGGGTATGTCAAAGGGATACACAGAAGCCAATCTAAAGTGGTCTCAATGGTCAAAGGTAGAACAGACAATCTGAGCAACAAAATAGATGACCTAATATTGGATTATGATAAAGTATAAAAAAATACCCATGCATCCATACCAATATATACAAATGATTGAATAACTTAAGAAGTGGAGCAGAATAGACAAATTTGCCACACAGAAGAATTCTAAACAATTTATATAAATATTCTGCCCTCAAGGAAATAGGGCACAACTCCCCACTCCTTAAGTATAGGCTACAGAGCGTAAGTTCCTTCCAAGAGAACAGTATGAAAAGGGGAGGAAAAATAACATTACGGTGAAGAGATCCGATAAGACACGGCCTCAGCTGCCTCATCAAAATGAACGTGACCAATGAGTCACGATGATAGCCAGGCACCCGTAATATGTGATGAGAAGGGTAATTTATCCCCATGGTCTTCCTCCTGAAAAATGATAGCACAGTCTAATCATGAGAAACCGTCAGACAAACCCAAGTTCAGGAATATCGTACAAAACGGCTCACCGTGTTGAAACTATCAAGATCATCAAAAACAAGGAAAGTCTGAGTAACTGGCCTAGTACAGAGGAGCCCAAAGAGACCTGACACCTACAGGTCACGTATCCTGGGTCGGATCCCGGAACATAAAAAGACACTAAGTAAACATTAAAGAAATATTAGGCACATGAGTGTGTTCTAGAGGCAGCCGCTGCCCAAAGCTGGAGCAGAGCCACAGCACAGCCACAGTGTAGAAGAGCGGGAGGGGGCCCAGACCCAGGCGGGGGTGGGGCGGGGGGGGATGGATCCCCAGAAGTGACACAACTGGATCAGAGGGCGGTTACTTTGTGTATAACAGGATGTGTCTCACTGTAGCTTCAATGGCGTTGAGTAGACTGCCAGTGTTTAAACAGACCGTGTCGGGGGTGTGTACAAGCTAGTGGTCCTTGGTTCAGGAGGCATGGGAAGTCCCGCTTCACAGTTCAGTTTGTTCCCAGAACTTTTGTTGAAAAATATGACCCAACAAGAGAAGATTCCTCCAGAGAGCAAGTCGAAGTGGACTGCCACCTGCGTATGCTTGAAATCCCAGACACAGCAGGACAGAGGAATTTATAGCGACGAGAGACCTGTATATGAACGGCGGCCAAGGGATTGCACTAGAATATCCTATTACAGCTCAGTCCACGTTTGATGACTTCTAGGACCTGAGGAACATGTTTTATGCGGTAAGGACACAGAAGATGTTCCAGCGATTTTAGGTGGCAATAAATGTGACCTGGAAGGTGAGCGAGTAGTTGGCAAAGAACAGGGTCTGAATTAGCAAGATGGCGGCATGACTGTGCCTTTTTAGAATCTTCTGTGAAGTTAAAGATCAACATTAATGAGATCTTTTATGGCCTGGTCAGACAGATAAATAGAAAAACACCAGTGGAAAAGAAGAAGCCTAAACAGAAATCCTGTCTGCTGCTTTAGACCCGCAGAAAGCAGCAGCTCTGGGCCAGATTACAGGAATGAACTGTTGCCCAACTGGGAAGTACCAGCACTCCAGGCTTCAAACATGAAATCTGAAGGGGCTTCTCCTGTTTTCTACATTATGTGAAGAATTTAAATCTTATATTGCCTTGCAGATTTCTCTCTGGAGAAAAAAAAAATTGCTCTCTGTATATCGTTTGGAAAATAATAGTATTTTTCCTTTGCAACAGCAGTTATAACAGATGTGAAAATAAATATGCTTGACTCTAATGTGATTACACAAAGATTTAACAAAGATGCATTTCAAATGTTAGATAGTGCTATTGTAATCAAATAATTTCGCACTGACCTCTTAATCATGATACTTTCCTGTCAAACACTAAAAAGTTGAACCATTATACTTCATATCTCTAATGATACAGACTATGAAATTCCCCCTCAAATTCATTGCACCAGATAACTTTTTGGGTCATTGGCTTCATTTTGTATTTAAAAAATTATGGGGGTGCCTGGGTGGCTCAGTCAGTTAAGTGTCTGATTTCGGCTCAGGTCACAATCTCACGGGTTGTGAGTTCGAGCCCCACATCGGGCTCTGTGCTGACGGCTCAGAGCCCGGAGCCTGCTTCGGATTCTGTGTCTCCCCCTCTCTCTCTGCCTCTCCCCTGCTTATGTTCTGTCTCTCTCTCTCAATAATAAATAAATGTTAAAAATTTTTTAAAAAATCTAAAATGATTCTGAAGTTTAAAATTATTATAAAAATAAAGAAATCTATATCTTTTTGTTCAGGGCTTGACCCAGAGCCACATTCTAGTGGAACTTTCTCCAAGAGAGGAAGAATATTGGATAGTACCATTCATTTAAATTACCATGTTTAAAGGTGTTTATGTTTAAATTACAATGCATTTAAATTATATATTAAGCTGTTCTAATAAAGCATAATATAACTTATTATAGCAATTTTGCTTTCTTTGCTGAATATGGACTACAATTGTAGAGAGGAGAAAATGGTGAAATAAGGTCAAAAGAGACATCTTCTTAAAACCACTTAGATAAGCTCCTTCCTGTAGCTAAGCAGACTGAGCCAATAGTCTCCACTAGCAAAATTTATGGTATATTAACTCTAAGTACATCTCATTCATAAATGAGATGATTTTACTCAATTCAAGTCTGTGCCCTGTTACTTTTGTCAATGGCAATGTTGTATATAATAGGATATAAACATTCCAGACTGCCTACTTGGAATTTTCCGAAGTGCTGTGTTTTTCCACACCTCTGTAAACATTTTTTTGCTGTACCCTCTTGGTAAATTCTCCACTTGCCTTGATGCCTGGTACTTATTTTACCCTCAAGATTCACTTCATCTGTTATCTTCCAGGAATCTCTTACTGATCTCCAATTTGAAACGGGTGACCTTCTCTTGGGCCCTGGTATGTCGCTCAGTTTCCTTTGGTGAATATTTCTGGCATACTGTGTAATATCGATTGGTTCTTTCCCCCTGTTTTCTCCTTAAACTAGTAAACTCCTTGGAGGAAGATACTTTGTAATTACTTTGCATATTCCCAGGGCTGCTTAAAATACAGTAAGACCTCAGTGAATTAGTAATTAATTAACTGGATGAATAAATTCAACATGAATATTTTTAAAAATAGGAATGTTCTTAAAGGATTAAATACAATCATGAATATACCTCAATATATATACATACATAAAAATAAAATAAATAATACTTTTATTAAAAAGTGATTGAGGAGCTTAAGGATGCTTAACATTTTGAAATGTCTTTCAGTACCTTGACACTTAAAAAAAATTTTTTTTTTGACATTTATTTATTTTTGTGACACTTGGGTAGCTCGGTTGGTTAAGCATCGACTTCAGCTCAGGTCATGGTCTCGTGGTTTCTGAGTTTGAGCCCCGCCTCAAACTCTGTGCTGAACGGCCCAGAGCTGGGAGCCTGCTTTGATTCTGTGTCCCCCTCTTTCTCCGCCTCTCCCTCACTCATGCTCTGTCTGTCTCTCTCTCAAAAATAAACATTAAAAAAAAAATTTTTTTAAACACATTTACTTATTTTTGAGAGACAGTGCGAGACAGAGCGTGAGTAGGGGAGGGGCCATTTCTCCCAAGAGTCCTGGTTCCTCTTATTAGAGAATTATATTAGAACCCAAAAACTAGGTGCTAGGTGTGCTCATTGCGACTGGGTGTCAGTTTTTTCTAGGCCCTTCAGAGGCCAGAACTTGGAAATATACGTGCGTGTACTAACACATGAATACACACATATTCATCATTATTTCTATATTTATCTGTCTGTATCTATAGTAAGGTAAATGTGAATTCATATTCATGTCTTCAACTCTTAACACAGGATTTAGAGAGGACATGCACAATCCCCTCATTTTACATATGAGAAAATTTATAACTAGAAGATAAAGATACTTATCCTAAGTCAAACAGTGTACAATTAGCAGTTTCTTTGTACCAAATCAGTGCTCATGTGGTGAGGCTATGTGTGTGTGTGTGTGTGTGTATGTACAGTGAACAGTTGAAGAGCACGGGGTACTTAGTACTAGTCCCAGCAGGTACTAGGCCCTTGTCAAGTTTTAAAAATGAATGAGGTATACATATCATTTTAGGAAATACTGGCTCAATATTTAACCTGAGCCTTGTTTATAAAATGAGATATAATCATCTGTTCTGCTTACCCTCATGGGGCAGTTTTGAGATCACACGATATAATTCATATGCAAATCCTTTGGAATCTGAAAGACAGAATTATGACAGTATGGTAAAGGAAAATTTTGGGCCCTTTAATTTGGTTCCTCTTCCTTTGGGTGGACAGAATGTAAGAACATCACTACTATGTCCGGGCAGAATAAAATTATTTTAAAATAAAAAATAAGAAACCACAAAAGAACCCCAAATAGCCAAAGGAATCTTGAGAAAGGTAAACAGAACTGGAGGTATATTCCTGATTTCAAACTACTATAATCAAAATAGTACGGTACATACATAAAAATAGATACATAGATCAAAGGAAGAGAGAGCCCAGAAATAAACCCACCTATATACGGTGAACTAATCCTTGACAAGGGCACCAAGAACATAAAATTCTGAAAGGGTCTCTTTAAAAAGTGGTGCTGGGAAAACTGAATATCCACATACAAAAAAACAAAAACAAAAACAAACCCTTCCCTTATACCACTCACAAAAACTAACTCAAAGTGGATTAAAGATCTGAATTAAGACCTGCAACTATAAACTCCTCAAAGAAAACATAGAGGGTAGACTCCTTGACTTTGGTCTTGGTGATATTTTTTGGATTGGACACCAAAAGCAAAGGTAATAAAAGCAAACACAAACAAGTGGAACTACATCAAATTAAAAAGCTTCTGCACAGCAAAGGAAACAATCAACAATATGAAAAAGTGACCTTCGGAGTAGGAGAAAATATTTATCTGATATTTAATCATATATCCAATATATCTGATAAGGGATTAATACCCAAAATATATAAGGCATTCAGATAATTCAATAGCAAGAAAACAAATAATCCAACTAAAAAATAAGCAAAGGTCTTTATGGTTCTGGTCACCAATTCCAACGTGGGAGTGGGGGTGGGGGAGTTCCCCATACCAACGAAGCAATTCTCAGGACATGTGGGAAATCATATAGCTATGTCCTGGTTAAGGGGTTTATAGGGAACACATTCTACTGCTTTCTGGCCATCTGAGAGGAGGGTTGAGAGGCGGGTCCTTCCAACCCACGGTACGGTTTAATCAGGCAGGCAGGTGCCCAGTTGGTCCCGATGCGAGAAGAACACATGCATATCCCCTTCCCCAAGTTATCAATTCCTAAGGTCCTTTCCATGAATCATCGCCTTGTATGTCTTTGAGTAAAACCTCGGCTAGTGTAGATGAGGCAGGAGACCGTGCAAAATATCGTTTGGCAGCTGTGTGTGCTTTAGAGTATCAAGAGGATTGCACCATACAGGCAATTCACAGTCGGGATTTGGGTATTCTGACCGGAGTAGAAATGCCACAGGCCATTAGACCCTGGCTCCAGCCCAAGCCCAGGCCAATCATAGCTTATTCCAGCAATGCTCTACTATTGTCACTGCTGCCCAGTCCGGAATCCCTAACATAAAAACAAAAATAGGTTCCTTTGCCACCGTACGGCAGGGGACCAGTGAGCCTTAGGTTGATTTCGTGAATAGGTTACAACAGAGTATTTCCAGGCAAATAGATAATGAAGAAACTGCTCAAGTTTCACGGCAGCAACTGGCCTATGAAAATGACTGCGGACCGTCAGGCCACTCTCTCTGGCATACGTACTCAAGCCAGAGGTATCGCTGAATTCATCAGGGCGTGCCAAAATGTGGGCAGTGAGACACATAACGCACAAACTCTTGTGGCTATTATGAGGCCGTGTCCAGCCTCTCATGCCTGCTGAAATGTGGAAAACCAGGGCACATGCAAAAGGACTGTCACCAATAAACAAGGGGACAAACCAAGAAGTTACCCAAGAAGGATTGTCCCGGATGTAGAAAAGGAAAACAATGGGCAAATCCATGAGGATCTAAATTTGATAGGGAAGAAGGATCCCTCTTGGGAAACAAGGAAAGGGGCGTCAGCTCCCATGCCCCCAATCCCAAGTGGAGCAATATCATACAGAACCCTGTTCCTCAGGTTTTCTTAAGCCAGGTCAAGGTTGGGTTACGCACTTGTGGGCAGCCAACACAGGACATGCAGGATTGGACTTATGCACTATCTCAGAATAATTTTAAAGGAACAAGATCATATCTATACAATACCCACTGGGGTATAGGGCCCCATTCCTCCCAACACAGTGGGGATTATTCTAGGAAGACCTAGCAGGACAAAAAAGGGAATTTTTGTACTACCTGGAGTCATGGACTCAGATTATCCTGGGGAAATTCATATTATGATAAAGGTTAATGGGTTACAAATGACCCGTCCTGGAACATGATTAGCACAACTACTCTTAATCCCTTTAGAAGTTCCAGGAGCTTTAGCACAATGAAGGGGAAAGAAACAAAGGATTTGGCAGCACAGGATCCAAGGAATTCTATTGGACTCAGATCATTCAATCTGACAAGCCTTTTTAAATTATTACTTTAAATGCAAAGCAATTTACAGGGTTAATTGATACTGGAGCTGATGTCTCTGTCATAGCTGCCCATGAATGGCCTAAACAATGGGAAAAAGACCTTCCTCTTGGCTGTTACTAGAGTAACATTCCATTACAGAGCAAAAGGCCCCTCACATGCATCGGGCCAGAAGGACAAACAGGTTACATTCAACTCTTTATTCTACCTGTCCCTATGTCTTTATGGGGAAGGGACTTACTTAAACAACAAAAAGTAGTGATTCAGTCTTTTTTAATAGGGGCCACTGTTAAAATTCCTCCCCTTCCACTGGTATGGAAATCTTCCATGTCTATTTGGATTGAAGAGTGACCCCTGAAAGGGGAGCGATTAAAACAAGCTAAAAATCTGGTTTTACTGCAGGAGTCCAGCTCCAGCAGGTCCAGGGGCTGAACCATCTCTGCTGTCTGCTTTGGTGTCTTTTTTTTATTGGTCAAGCAATAACATGACATCAGAAAATAGAATTATTTTACAGTGGCTAATTCCTTGCGATAAGATGCTTTGATCATCGAAAGTGTACAGGAACAAGTTTTACAGAAGTATTTTTGTAGAACCATCCCATTCATTCTTGGCGTCAGTCCCCAAGATTAAGAAAGTAACAAACCTATCTTATTCTGTACGTGTTGGTTTTTTGCCAATAATTATGACTTTGTTTTTAATTAACAAGTTATAACCGAGTCATGTAATGCACTCACGGTGAGGTTAAGTAAATTTTATAACCAAGAGAATAACAGGATGTTTTTAGTAAAAAACAGGATAATCTACATATTATTTAAGTTAGTAACGCTAAAATTAAAACATAGGTTAAATTGTATATAGATGGGCTAGGAGTTATTTTATCTAGCTCATTAACCATAAGAGAAAGAATGCTTGTTAACAAGTTGTTAGAAAAAGCCCTTTCTTTGATGTAAGCATAATGGGGGCCCTATGTGTGTTGGCCTTGCACCTGGGTTTCTAGTTTCTTATCCATCCTCATAACTGAAGTCAGTACAAGGGAGGGTATTTGTGACTCCAATTAGCAAAGTATATGTAGCAACTTATGTCCGGTCCTC
>CM053570.1:3921512-3956181 GCA_028646485.1 Cryptoprocta ferox
TTCAGGGCTATCAACGCCCTTATCCAGCCTATGGGGGCATTACAGCACAGGCAGGACCGAACCCCTAAATATGCATTAACTAGATACTGGTTAGCTGTTTTCGGCATGGCCAGAAAGCAGTGTAATGCGTTCCCTATAGTCTCCTTAACCAGAACATAGCGATTTGATTTCCCACAAGGACACTAGCTGTGTGTCTTAAAATTCAACTCAATTCTGACACTATCTACCTGGAGATGGTGTCTGATCCCACAGGTTAACGGCTCAGTCCTACAACAGTGTCCCCCTCCCCCCGAAACAAAAACAAAACACTTCAGGCACCAGTCACAAGTCCAAGGTGTCACCTGGGCTTCTGACCAACAGGTTATAGATTGGAGGATCCTAGACCTCCTTCCCGAGTTCTGTTAATTTGCTAGAGTGGCTCACAGAACTCAGAAAACCCATTTATTCACTAGATTCTTGATTTACTATAAAAAGATGTAACTCGGGGACAGCCAGATGAAAGAGATGCATAGAGCATGGCATGGTAAAAGGGTATGAAACTTCCATTCTCTTTCCTAGCTCCCCACTCTCCCTGAATCTCGTTCACCAACCCGAAAGCTCTCCAAACCCTGTCCTTTTTGGTTTTTATGAAGGCTTCGTTACGTAGGCATGACTGACTACATAATTGGCCACTGGCAACTGAGGCCAACCTCCAGACCCTCTCCACTCCCTGGAGGCCACTGGGGTGGGACTAAAAGTTCCAGCCCTCTAACCAAGTAGATTGATTCCTTCATCTAAAAGTCACTTATTAACATAACAAGAGACACCTTTAGTGAGTCCTTAGGAAATTCCAAGGGTTTTAGGAGCTCTATGCCAGAAGTGGGATAAAGACCAAATAAATATTTCTTGTTAGAAATAACAGTAACACAGACCTGAACAGACATTTCTCCAGAGATGGCCAACAGGTACATGAAAAAATATTCAACATCACTAATCATCAAGGAAATGCAAATCAAAACTATGAGACACCACCTCATACCTGTTTGAATGGCTATTATCAAAAAGAGAAGTGTTGGCAAGGATGTGGAGAAAAGGAACTCTTGTACTCTGTTGGCAGGAATGTAAGTTGGTACAGACACTATGGAAAACAGTATGGAGGTTCCTCAAAAAATTAAAAATAGAACTACCATATTGATGCAGTTTTGGAGTGGGGGTGGGGTCCAGAGCCAATGGCCAAGAAAGAATTCTTGGGATGTCTTTGGTGCAGAAGGGTGGTTTTATTCAAGCATGGGGAGGGACAGGACCCGTGGGCTGGTGTTGTGAGTAGTGACTGATTATTTACTATGGAGTTGGGGGAGGTAAAGGCAAAAGGGAGGCCTCTAAAAGGACTGGTGACTGGTGGCCTAGCTCTTGTCAAGCTAAGGTTGTTTTTCCCTCTATCAAAACAATTAACATTAAGGCAGTAGGGAGTCCCTAGAGAAACGTTATACTCTGCCTGCCTCAAGTATTTGTCAATGGGCTGCAGGTTATGAGGAAATTTAATTTTACCTGCCATTTCCTTTTTTGCCTTTGTTCCCCACATCACTAAGGAGGGGAGGGTGATGTTAGAGATCCAGGAAACTGAGCCTAGAGGTTTCTAGAGATTAAGCTACTGATCAAATTGCCTTTCTCTACTAATTTACTACGACATTGTAAACTTATGGGGACTCATGTGCTGCAGGACCATGATCTCTGTCAGTTAACCATTTGTTTTCTTTCCTTTCCTTTGTTCTTGGGCAGCCAGGAGTGCCTGAGGAATGTCACACACATCCTACCTCGGGGTGGGGGGTGGTGTTGCGGGGTGTTAGCTTGAGCTTTGCCCTCAGATTGCCTTCGACTCCCTCATCACTATGATCCAGCAATCCCACTGCTGGGTGTATATATCCAAAGGAAGCGCAGGATCTCAAAGAGGTACCCGCACTCCCGTATTTGTTGCAGCATTATTTACAATTGCCAAGATACAGAAGCAACCTAAGTGTCTGTCTACGGATGAAGGGATAAAAAAGATGTGTTACATAAAATGGAAAATTAGCCATGAGAAAGAAGAAAATCTTGCCATTTACAACTTCATGGATAGACCTTAAGGGCATTATGCTAAGTGAAATGTCAGAGAAAGGAAATAAGTCAAACAGAGAAAGACAAATACCATACAATCTCACTTCTACAAAGAATCAAAAAAGAAAAAAAGAAAGAAAAAAAGGTCAAACTCAGTGACACAGGGGTAGACTAGTAGTTGCCAGGGACTAATTGGTGGAAAAGAGGGTACGATGTTGCTTTACAGGTACAAACTTTCAGTAATGAGTAAGAAGACCTAATGCGCAGCATGGTGACTGCAGTAAATAATAACTGCACTAGGAAATTTGCTAAAATCGTAAATCTTAAGCATTGTCACCACATACACACAAAGGTTACTGTGGATCAATAGGTGTGTTAATTTACTTGATTGTGATAATCATTCCACAGTGCTTATATATATCAAGTTATTACGGTGTAGACTTTAAATATATGTAATTTTGTCAATTATACCTCAATAAAGTTGGAAATTTTTAAAAATAAAATCAGTGGTGTTCGCTTTTAAAAATAATTCATTTCCACAATGACCGAGTAGTCTCTTTTGTGTGTAAATTTGTATCTTTCCTCTCGCTAAAGCTGATTTTTAAAATAGTATTAAATTTTTGTTTTTGGGGGTGCCTGGCTGGCTTCGTGGGTTAAGTGTCTCACTTGGCTCAGGTCATGATCTTAAGGTTTTTGAGTTCGAGCCCTGCATCAGGCTGTGTCAGCAGGGAGCCCGCTCCAGATTCTGTCCCCCTTCCTCTCTGCCTCCTCCCAGTGTGCTCTCTCTCTCTCAAAAATAAACATTAAGAAACTTTTTTAGTTTTTATGGAGGTATAATTTTCATATCATAACACTCACCCTTTCCAGTGTACAGTACGGTGCTATGAGAGGTGCATTCAACCCTTACAGTCAGAATTCAGGACTGTTCCACACCCCCTAAGCTTCCCCGTGCTCCTCTGTACTCAACCCCTCCTCCCATCTTCACCTCCTAGAAGGTAGGGTTCTGTTTCTGATCCTCTGCTTTTTCCAGAATGTCATGTAAATGGAGTCTCGGTTCTTTCACACCCCCTAATACATCTGCAATTCATCCATGGGGGCATCGAGAGTTTAATCCTTTTTATTGCTGAGTAGTTTTCCATTTACAGTTATGCCACATTTTGTATATTGATTCACCAGGTGAAGGACATTTGTGTTGTTTCCATTTGGGGATGAACAGGAATAAAGCCACATACATCTGTACAACACTTGTGTGAACTTATCTTTATTTCGCTTGGATAAATACTTAGGAGTGGGATTAGTAAACTACATGTTAAGTGAATGATTAACTTTATAAAAAAAAAAATCAGACCGTGTTTTGAAATGGAAATCACCAAGATGAGATGTCCTACCCATCCCTGATCACAAATGGGAGGGGAGATGGGAGTGTAAACCCCCAGGCGCCCAATCTAACCTGCCATCAAGTTCTGTAAAATCAATACAATCTTCTCCCATTCCCAAGTCCTCACCTCTCCGAGGAAAAACACCTTTAGCGGAGTTCGTAAAAGCTTACTGCGCTAGGTCTCCCAGGCCGTTATTTCCCTGTTTTATCAGGCAGCATGGCTGATCCGAAGAGATCCGTGGCAAGGACATCTGAGATACAGTGTCATCGAGCGAACCCCCATCAGTTACTTTACCTATTACCTCCTTTTCCTTCCCTCTGTAAGGAAAGAGCGAGCATCGGGACACCAACAAGAAAACTAAATGGAGAAATTATACTACATTGGTTAAGAGATCTTGTTTCTTTACCTAGTCATTCATGAGTCTAAGAAAACAAACTCGGGACTGGAAAGAAGCAGTGAATCCTTCCTATAGTGTCAACGGCTTTTATCCTGTGTCTAAACATGCAGGAGGCAGCGTTGACTTAATATTAACTGTTGCCTGGCTTACAAATGCTATTAGAACAGAACAGTGTCATGGGCTAATCCCCCAAAGGAGATAACCCAAAAATCCTTCTATTTGGTTTTACAAGTTTCTTTCTTTTCTTAGTAAGTTTTCCCTTGGCCAGTGCAATACTTGGTTTCCTTCTCCTATGCTGATTTGACTGTTGGAAATAATACACAGCAGGGACATATTATTTGGCATAGAACACCACCCTGGGGTTAGACAGCTGAATAGTGCACAAATTAAGGTTTAACGTATTACTCCTTAAAGGGCCTTGTTTCGGAGTCCCTTTGAAAGAATAAAACAAACTGGCAGGGAGGGGAAGGGCAGGGACCAAAGAGGAGATAACCGGGCAGTCGAGATTTTGGAGGGACGAGCAAAAGTTTGCCGTAAAGATGTACCTTTTTTCTGCAAACTGTCTTCGGTTGAAAGCCAGAGAATAACTTGAGTTTATTAGGCGCAAAGGCGGAGTAATGGATTTGTTGGACTTAAGTGGAAGGGTTTCCGATTTAAAATAAACTCCTCCAGAAACAGAGCTGCTCTTTCTGAAAGGGTGGCCTTAGGGCGCCTGGGGGGCTCAGTCTGTTAAGCATCTGACTTCAGCTCAGGTCACGATCTTGCGCGTTTGTGAGTTCCAGTCCCCAGTCCTGCTCTGTGCTGACAGCTCAGAGCCGGGAGCCGCTTGCGATTCTGTGCCTCCCTCTCTCTCTCTGCCCCTCCCCTGCTCGTGCTGCCTCTCTCTATCTCAAAAATAAATAAATGTTAAAAAAAATTAAAAAAGTTAAAAAAAAAAAAAAAGAATAGCTTTCGCCTCCTCTTCAGACTAGCGTTTCACTAATTTGTCAAGGTTTATCTCCTCATCACCCCTAACGCCTGGGGCCCCAGTCGAGGCTGGCTGCTCCCCGCATCAGCTCGTTTGAACCTCCTGCACTGGCCGCTCCTTCCCTCCGACTCCGGCAGGAAGTCTGCGTTTTAATCCCCCTCCGAAGCCGCCTCCAGGGCGGCCTAGCCCCAAAACCCTGCCCCCGGGGACGTTCGGGCCAACCTGAAGCCGTGCGTGGCGGCCGGGAAGAAAGCAGCGCCGCTTCTCCGGGTTCTGCACTCGAGCCCAGCGAGGAGGTTCTAAGTGTCACCTGGACACCGGGCCCCGAAAGGAAGGCCCGGGGGCTGCGCGCCACAACGACCCCCGGCCCCGGCGCGCCGCCGACTGCCGAGCGGGCGCCCCCGCCTGGCGCGGGAGGCCGCCCACCATCGAGGCGCTGGCGGCTAGAGAGGCCGGCGAGCTCCGGGCGCCGTCGCCGCGCGGCCGCAGGGAAGGCGCGCGGGGCGGGCCTCGCGCCACCGGCCTTGTAGCCATTTTAGGAGGAAACCAGGACCACTAGCCCGGGGCGCGGCTTCAATTTCAATAACTTTATTGGCGGTCTTATCCGCCGAACAACCATCGCCCCGGTGGCTGGGGGAGGAGGGAGAGCATCGCGGGAGGTGATTGGGGTGGGGGCGCGCCTGGGCAGTGCGCGCGGGGATGCGGGGAGTTCCCGAAAGTGGGTTTCCTTAGCAGCGGGCATCCAGAGGGTTTGGGGCGGGGGGCGGGTTCCAGGCGCCCCTGGAGGCTGGGGAAGGGAGGGGGTCCCCGGGCTCGGCTTCCCTGGGGCGGGGATTCCCTTGCCCGGGTCCCCAGGCGCAGGGGCGGAGCCAGGGGCGCCCCTGACGCGGCCGCGGGGGTGTTCCTAGTCCCGTGTCGTTCCCCGCGGCAGGTGGCCCCCGACTCGAGCTGCAGCCATGGGAAACACCACCAGCGACCGGGTGGCCGGGGAGCGCCACGGCGCCAAGGCTGCACGCGCCGAGGGCGCCGGCGGCCATGCGCCGGGCAAGGAGCATAAAATCATGGTGGGGAGCACGGACGATCCCAGCGTCTTCAGCCTGCCGGACTCCAAGGTGAGCGCTCCCCACGCCCCCAGCGGGCGCCGCTGCGGCGGGCCGGCTGTCCGCGCTGCTCCCCCGGTTCCTTCTCAGCACACTGACCTAGCTTACGGTTTTCTGAATTAAAGCGGTTTTTCGGGCACGGAGATGTTGGATGGTAACTACTCCTGCGGTGCTGCCTCAAAGTAGGATAGAGGCGGAGTTTTTGTTTTTCGACTCATCTGCTGGCCACGATTACGATGGGGACCGTAGACACCCCGCCCCCGACCCCCAATCTCTGCTCGTCCTAACAGGCAGGTGCCCTCTTCTAGAGTACTGATGAATTTATAGGTTGTAAGCCCTGGTGGAAAACTTGAGAGGTTAGGTTGCCTGAGTTGCTGGCCACAGGCAGCAGTTTCTCAAATTTGCCCTGAGTTGGGTACGTGAATGTATTTTTCCGGGCAGCTTTTATGGATCGGTATCATTTGGCCTTTCTGAGAACTCAGCCCTTGTTTTGTTTTGTTTTTTTTTTTTAATTTTTTTATTTAAATTCAAGTTAGTTAACGTACAGCGTAGTATTGGCGTTAAGAACTCAGCATTTCTGATCCTCTTCCCCTTGGCAGGGCTGTGAGCCATGCAACCACTTGCTTATTTGATACATTCTCCTAATCTTGGGGATCAATAAAGGACCTCCTTTGGTTGACTGCTCCCTGTTCATCTCATACTTTATAGTTGGGGTAGCCGAGGTGGGGTTTCCTTCACTCCCAGCTGCTCCTCAAGTGGGAGAGCAAATGATTCCAGGATTTATCGACTTCCCTGTCGTAGTTCAGAATGTTACCATCGCTGAGAACAGACTGCCCACAGCTGTCCCGAGACCTTGCTCTCAAATCCAAGGACTTTCAGAAAAGTGGCAACGCGTGGTCACCGCTATAGATGGAGCGGACAGCGATGTGATTACCAACCGAATGTTCCTAGTCACACTTGGAGCCGTCAGCATGAAATACAGTAATTCCTCCAGGCAGTCCTCTGGGGTGAGGTAGAAAAATGGAGAGATTGAGGAGATTGGGGTGTGTTTGCCGATTGTTTTTATTTTTTTAATCACTACAAACCTTTCACCAAACTGGAGTCTGTACTGCAGAGTAAAGAATGATTTGCCCCATTGGTGGCACGTGAAATTTGGATTCTGTTTGTTTTCTTGAATCCCAGTTGAGAACATAACTACAGGAAGAGAAGTCAGGGTGATGAAAAAGACCACATCTTGGTGTTTCTTCTCCATTCCTCTCTCCCTTCTCCCACTTCAGGATTTCTTCCTCAACCTATGAGCTGTCTACCCAGTCACTTGAATTGACTTCTTGAAAGCTTTTTCAAGGTGGCCCAGCTCCTGATTTTACCCTTTTCCTACATCGATGACTCAGGATTTAAGTACAGCGAGTGTGTTTGTCAAACTGTGGCTGCTGTAACTGGTGTCCTGAATACAAGCCAGGTTCCCGCATCTGGAATGGAACCTATTTTGGGTCATTCTTTCCCTTACCTCAGTCTTGCCATTTGTGAGTAAGAAAATCGGTTCGGATCATTCCTCAGGTCTCTTCTACATCTAGAATTTTGTAGTTCTCAAGCTCGTCTCTTTACTTCTTCCTTCAATGTTTGACTTAAGCCTTTTCAAACTATAATTCTCATTGTTCTGCCTCCTTTCCTGATGATTTTGCCGACTGTTTAACTTGAAGTAAATGGTCTTTCTGCTAGTCAGCTGCGCTCAGGCCTGCCTGAGATGTCATGTCATATGTGGAAGGGCTTTCTTCCAAAGCTAGGCATATTAATAGTTTGTAGCTTTCAAATTCTAAACTGAAAATACTAAATCATGAAAGTAACTCATAGGAGCAGTGCCAGTGGGGCCTGCATTCCTTCAAATGCCAGTCTTCTTCGGTGGACTAGTTGAGTGGTTCTCAATCCTATTCGCACATTCGAATCACTTGAGATTTGTTTAAACGCTATTTGGGAAATTGGAAACATTTTCCATGGTTCAAAGTAGGGAGAACAGTGTAATGAACTCCTATATACCCATCACCCCGTTTAAATAATGATCAGATTGTGAACAAATTTATATCCTCTCTATCCCAATCCACTCTCTCCCCCCCACAATTATTTTGAAGCGAATTCCAGACATCCTCGCAAATATTATTTTATCTGTAAATGTTTTAGGATGTATCTCTAAAGACGAGGTTTTTTTTCTTTTAACTTAATCACAGTATTATTATTATCTATGAACCTTTTTAAACATAGATTCCTAGGCCCTATATTTAAATCAGAATCTGAGAGTTACTCTTAGGCACGTGTAAAAATTTCTGTGATTTTAAGGCAGCCAGTGAGGCAAGAGTGCATTGCCTTAACAACACGGAGATCAAGGTTTTCACTTAAGTCGCTTATGTACTATGAAAGTCACTTCAGTTCTGTTTCTCTGATTACTTCAGTTTATGCTTCTACTGGTGTCTCGTAGTGTAGTTTTGAGGAATATCGAGAGATATTAACTTACTCATAAGTTAATCCTTTTTTTTTTTTGACCCACATTATTTTATTTGCTGATGTTTTGACTCGACACAGTACAGCCCTATTTACCAAAGTCCTTTAAACCAGTCTACAGTGGGGGTCAGCAAACATTTTCTGGAAGAGACCAGACAGTAAATATTTTAGACTTTGTGGGCCATACAGGCTCTGTCACAACCACTCAATACTGCGACTAGAGCGTGAAAGCAGCTGTAGATAATAGTATAAATGGATGTGTGTGGCTCTTTTCCAATAAAAGCTTATTTATAAAAGCATCTGGCTCCCTGGCCATAGTCTGCCAACGCTTGTTCTGAAGGATGGTGATGACAAGAAACTAAGTAAGGAGCCAATTGTTTTTAGAATCCTACAGATGTCATTGGAACCACTTTTGTTGAAGGAAGCTGGGTTTTTGATCTGATACTCCTTGAGGGTCCAGAATTTTCATCCCTACTCCCAAAATAATTAGTATAAACTTGGCAGAAGTGAGCAAGTAAGATTTCATAACACTTCCCAAGATTTAAGAAATCAATGATAATTTTTTATATTTTTACTGTCCTTTTTGTAACCTGTTAGCTAAAATGAAGTTTATGAATTATTTATGAATTTCAGTATCTCTAACTTCCATTACCACTAATCATTGAAAACTATTGATATTTACATGTGAAACATACTTGGCTAACTTTATTGCTTTTTATAGAAGCATACTTTTTTCATATTTTTTCTCTTAAGAGGTACTCAGACGCATGTCATAATAGTCTGCCTGTGAGTTAATCTGGTAACAGAGAGTAAGTTCCCCTCCTTCTTTTTTTTTTTTTTTAAAAGGGAGATCCTAAGGATCTCCCTGAAAGGGTGGGCGATGTATGCAGACTCTCCCGTCAGGCTGTGATTTGGGCAACCCTTGAGCATAAGCCATTTGACCATTTTGGTCCTAGGTAAGTTCTTTTTCTATAGTTTGTTCAAAATCTGATTCAGTTGCCAATTTCAAGGCTTACTGATCCTTAGCAGAAATGTTGCGCCCCCTCTGTACCCTGGGGGGTGGGGGGAAGTGACCTTTTAAGAATTCCTGGGTCACAATTCAGGGATGACCTAATCTTTCTTACAGCTCGCTGGGGACAAAGAGTTTGTGTCATGGCAACAAGATTTAGAGGACTCCGTAAAGCCTACGCAGCAGGCCCGGCCCACTGTTATCCGCTGGTCCGAGGGAGGCAAGGAGGTCTTCATCTCTGGGTCCTTCAACAATTGGAGCACCAAGATCCCACTGATTAAGAGGTGAAGACAAGTGTCCTGGTTGAGTCTATAGGGTCCAGGAGTAGAGACCTGATTTCCTGTCTCAGGAGAGGGACCTCTGGACTGCCCCTCTCCACCTGCTAGGGACTCTCTCTAGAACGTTGTCTGTGACCAATGACTACATTTGTGACTTTTTTTTTTTTAAGCCTCATAGTGAGTCAGTTAGAATATCATTGCCTCAGAGGAACTTACCGTGACGGCTTTGTGGGTACATTCCTCAGGACTGTGTTGACACAAGTCCTGTCTATGCCTGTGGGACGTCATCTGTCACCGGCCGAGTCCACTCATTCTGACTTCGGCACCAAAACAAATCACAATGTCACGTTCTGGTCAGTAATGTGAGTTGTGGCTTACAGAGAAATAATGAATTCTTTGGTGACCAGAATGGCTCTTTACATGCAGATCGTTTTTCGGAAACTGCTCACCAAAATGTGGACAGGGTACCTGAGGCACTGCTGTATCCTGTATTCTGTATCCCGCCGTCTCCTTTACACTAGTGCAGGGTCCGTACCTGCTGAAGCAAATCCGTTGTGCTCAGATGAACCATTTTGGGGGATTAACATCTCTCTTATTCTTTTCCAGATAGTTAAGAACTAAAGTTCTTGGGTGGGGCTGGCAAATGTGTCTTCAAGGGGATACAGAAAAGGAGAATGGGTCTATAAATGATTTTGTATTCCAGGGGGGACAGTTGTTGAGGAATGTGGGAGATCATTGATTTGACGTTGTGAATGTCTCACGGTTTTTACATTAAATCTGTAATGTAAATCCATCTGCTACTAGGAACTGGGCCTGCTTCACTTTCTCTTTTCTTCTGTAGCCATAACGACTTTGTTGCCATATTAGACCTCCCTGAGGGAGAGCACCAGTACAAGTTTTTTGTGGATGGACAGTGGGTTCACGATCCGTCGGAGGTAAGGCCTTGATATCCGAGGATAACCATGAACTTAACTGTGTCCTTTCGGCTATTACTCCCCTTGGGGTCAGCTGTCATTGCTGTCAGGACTGAGGGGCTCCCACACTGGCGGGGGTCTCTCCTGATTAAAGACAGACGTGGCGAGCAGGATCGTGTCTAAAGTGGGAGGGTGAGATGCAAGAGGTGAGTTTGAAACTGGGTTTATGAGTTTTTTCCATTCATTCTTTCAGCCTGTGGTGACCAGTCAGCTTGGCACGATTAACAACCTGATCCATGTCAAGAAGTCTGACTTTGAGGTGTTTGATGCTTTAAAGCTCGATTCAATGGAAAGCTCAGAGACATCTTGTCGAGGTAAGTTTGTAGCATTTGCTCTTTCTTGATGTGTTTTTCTTATAATGCGTGTTCCTTCCCAAGGGTAGTTTTTGTTTATTTGTTTGTTTCACTGTTTACTTATTTATTTATTGAGAGAGCGCGCGCGCACGCGCGCGCGCATGAGTGGGGGAGGGGGAGAGAGAAAGAGGGAGTGAGAATTCCAAGCAGGCTTTTCACAGTCAGTGCGGAGCCCGACGTGGGGCTTGATCCCACTAACTGTGAGATCATGACCCGAGCCAAAAGCAAGAGTCAGATGCACAACAAGCTTAGCCACCCAAGCGCCCCTTGTTTGTTTTTTCCTTTTCTCCTCAGGAATCTTCTGAATCATATATGTGTATACATACACACACATACATAATATATATATGAGTCATATATATGTTTTATGTATATGTGTGTATGTAAAATTTGTTAATATATATATTCTTGTTTCAATATATGTTTGTCCTGTAAACATTTAGGTCTCCTCTGAGACCAGAAAAACCTCAGTCTGGTGAATTTCATTTCAAACTTTTTTTTGTTAATGTTTATTTTTTGAGAGAGAGAGAGAGAGAGAGAGAGAGAGCAGGGGAGGGGCAAGGAGAGGGAGACACAGAATCCGAAGCAGGCTCCAGGCTCTGAGCTGTCAGCACAGAGCCCAACATGGGGCTCAAACCCACGAACCGTGAGATCACGACCTGAGCTAAAGTTGGATGCTTAACAGACTGAGCCCCCCATGCGCCCTCATTTCAAATTTTTTAACCAGGATCTACAGCAAGACATATTGTTTTACATTGTAACCTAGTTCCCTCCCTCCCTCCCTGCCTCTGGCTCTCGCTCTCCCCCACCCCATCTCTCTTTCTCTTTTGCACATACGTGCATACACCTATAACACAAGTCTCATAGCAGAATGTGAGCCTTTGTTATATGCAATGTACTCTGTGTTCTGCTTTATCCTTTCTTTCATAAGCCTGTAGTTTAAAAAGCTACTTCTAGGGGCCCATGGGTGGCTAAGCGCATGGTTAAGTTAAGCATCTGACTTGATTTTGGCGCAGGTCATGATCTCATGATCATGAGATCGAGCCCCTTACTGGGATCCACGCTGGGCATGGAGCCTGATTCAGATTCCCTCTGCCCTTCCCTCACTCACAGACTTTTGTATGCGTGGTCTGTCAAAAAAATAAATAAAAAGTAAAATAAAAACCTATTTCTAGTAATGTTTCAAGTTTTCACTGACCCTTCGGCAGTATCGCCCAGCCGAGGCTAGTTGTGTCTGGTTTGCCTTGTTTAGATGCATTAGCTTAATGCTGCCAGTTTGATAGCTTAGCTGGCAGTTTTATAGGGCCCTCCAAGTATGGCAGTCTTCATACTGGGGCGGGGGGAAGGGTTACAAAAACCCCACACTTCTTTTGTGTGTATATTAACTGAAGTTCTGTAAGTTTTTAGTTAAAAAAAAAATTCCTTGGTAGAGGAAAAGACCTGTATCTTTTTTTTCCTAATACTACTTTTCCCGCGGCTTTCATCACATTGGCTATAGCATCAGAAGAGTGATTTGCTCACCACACTCACAGTTACCATTTTTATTACATTACAGTAAAGGCTGTACCGGTCTAAAGAACTGTGCGCTGTGTTCCCAGTGAGTGCACTGTTCCCTTGAGTTCAGAGCCTGCCCCTGCTACTCGCTGGCTTTGAATTCATGGACAGGTCCTTCCGCCTTTTCCCTTAAGTGGGGTATATTAGAATACCGGGGCACAAGGGTGGCTTGTGTGGCTTCTAGGAGACCAGTCAATGGTATCATAATTGTCTATCTCTGAGAAGCACGAAAATACTGTTTTTATTATATGAGCTCAGAACGTAACGTTGGCTATTCTTCTTGACTGGTGGGGCGGTGATCCGTGAGAGTTTAATAATACTGAATTAAATGAAGAGACCGCTCGCAGCTCTCCGCTTTGGCCTTGTGTGGTTCTGGCAGAGCAGCCAGTGAGCAGTAGACAGCTACCCGTAATTACACAGAAAGAGGACCAGCATGCTTTTGATCTTTCTCTCTTCCTTCTCGCACCCAGTTTCCTGGTCTCCTTTGTGTCTGTATGGATTTGCCTATTCTGACCTTTCATACCAATGGGATCACACAGTACGTGGTCTTTGACGTCTGGCTTCTTTCCCTTAGTATGTTTTCAGAGTTCATCCATGTTTTCATGTGTATCAGTACTTGACCCCTTTTTTTTTAAGTTTATTTATTTTTGAGAGAGAGAGAGAGAAGGGGAGAGAGAATCCCAAGCAGGCTCTGCCCTGTTAGTGCAGAGCCCAATGCAGGGCTCAAACTCATGAACCACGAGATCATGACCTGAGCCAAAATCAAGAGCCAGATGCTTAACCCGCTGAGCCCCACAGGCACTCCACTACGTCACTCCTTTTTGTGACTGATTAAAATTGCATTGTAGAGATACACCATTTTGTTTACCTGTGAGCTGATGGGCATTTGGATCATTTCCACTTTTTGTTGATCATAAACAATGCTGTTCTGGACATTGCGCTCAAGTCTTTGTGTGAACATGTTTTCATTTCCCAAGAGTGTAATCCAAATTTAACTTTTGGAGGAACCGCCCAACTGTTCTCCAAAGCTGCTGCACCATTTCCCATTCCCTCCAGCAACGGGGGCAGTACGCCACATCCTCACCAACAAATATTTTTAAAAAAATTTCTTTTAACGTTTATTTGTTTTTGAGAGAGAGACACACAGCACAAGCAGGAGAGGGGCAGAGAGAGACACACACACAAAATCCAAAGCAGGCTCCAGACTCTAAGCTATCAGCACAGAGCCCAGTGCAGGGCTCGAACTCACAAACTGCGAGATCATGACCTGAGCCGAAGTCGGAAGCTTAACCGATGGAGCCGCCCAGGAGCCCCACCAACAATTATCATTGTGTCTTTTTTATTACGGCCATCTTAATGGGTGTGACGTGCTATCAAATGCTGGTTTTGGTTTACATTTCCCTAACACCTACTTCCTTGTTAGTAATCTTGTCCTTACTGTTGCAATCACGGTAGCATCAGCAGTCCTAAGGGTTTATATCCTTGTTGTCTGTTGCTTGGGTGTTTAAAAAAAAAAAAAGAAAGAAATCTTAATTTTTTTCACATCGATTGACCGTTCACAAGGCATTATCACATCTATTATTTGATTGCCATAAAAACATTGCGAAATAGGATAGAGAGATTAGTTTCATTTTATGAATGAAGAAACTGACTGTAGTAGGAGGATTTGTCCCAGGTCATACAACTGATAGACTAGCTCTTCTCCGAACCCACACCTTTTACCTCCTCATCCCCTCCTCTCCTCCGCGTCCTGTCGCTGTGTTGAGGAATTTCACGGTTCAGGTTCAGGATGACTCAGACTCTTCACCTTACAGTTGGAGAGCCAGCAGGTTGTAAGTTTACGATCTAGGATTTCTGCCATATTTAATATTAGCTGCCATGTATTGACAGTTTTTTTCATGCGCTTTTACTAGTTCTCCAACTTTCCCTTATATTTGGGTAAATATCTTCCAGACCTTTCCAGCTCTCCCCCAGGGCCGTATGGTCAAGAAATGTACGTGTTTCGATCCGAGGAGAGGTTCAAATCCCCACCTATCCTGCCTCCTCACCTTCTTCAAGTTATTCTTAACAAGGACACTAATATATCTGTGAGTATCCTGAAGAGATTGCTGGGGCCCTGTGGGTTACTGGACTCAGAATTTTCCTAATTCTCTGTAATGAGAACAAATGATTGATATATACTAGGGTGAGTATAGTATTTAAAAGAAATATACATTCTAGTTTAGAGTTTCTCAACAGTTTTTTTTTTTTTAATGTTTATTTTTGAGAGACAGAGCATGAGCAGAGAAGGGGCAGAGAGAGGGAGACACAGAATCTACAGAATCTGAAGCAGGCTCCAGGCTCCGAGCTGTCAGCACAGAGCCCGACGCGAGGTTGGAACTCACGAACCGTGAGATCATGACCTGAGTCGAAGTCGGACGCCTAACCGACTGAGCCCCCCAGGCGCCCCTCAGCAGTTTCCAAAGAGCTCTGAGGAAGAGTAAACTGTTTGTTTTAAAACTGTGCATTTAATTCCATTTAGTGATTTGTTTTCTTTCTTTCTTAGTGTGACCCAGCCTTGCTTCCCGAGCCCAACCATGTTATGCTGAACCATCTGTATGCATTATCCATTAAGGTGAGTGGGGGGCCTGGCTCTTCCCCAGAATGGGAGGGTAGGGGGAACACACATTCTCCAGTGGTAACTTGCCCTGCTACCTCACTGAAGCTAAAGCTGGCCGTCATGGTCAAATTGTAGAACTTTCTTTTTTTAACTAGTAGCTAGGTTTTTTTTTGTCTGGGTGTTTATTTTAAATCTTAGACCCTATGCTATGCCCTGGCTAGCTGATTGGCCCTGTGATTGAATGAACCTTTTTCCTTCCTGGTTTCTTTTTGAATAGCTCTCACCTTTGGACCACCTACTTAATTAAATTAGGGTTCATAGCACAGCAAGGCAAGTTTATCTTCCCAGTTTGGAGAATGCTCAAGTATAACTAAGGCTTTTGCTTTTTAAAGGTGGATACGAGCTGCTTTCGGGTGCTTCAGTCACATACACCCACTGATTGCATCTCTCCTCAACACTAGGCAAAGGAGAAATGTGACCAGATTTGCTCTGTCGCCTCCACCTCTTAGAGTTCTCCTTAGTTTCTCTGCTGCTTCGGAGTCTGGGTTGAAAATACCTGTTCAGTCCCATCATGTCTTTGTGGAGTAAAGTTTTATGTAGCCTACTGTAGTTCTCAAACTAGCCTCGGCATCATCAGAATCACCCGGGGAGGTTTGTAAGAATACGGATTCAAAGCCTGCATCCCCAGAGATTCTGCAGTATGTCCAGGATGGAGCTCCCGCAATTGTCTTTTAAGCTGCTGATACTTCTTAGCTGTGCATCCAGGCTAAGGAAATCCCTGATACAGCCATCTTTAACAGATTATGTGATCCTTTTCAAATATATATTATTGAATTTAAATTTTATAATAACCTTGTGAGGTAAGTATTATTTTTAACCCCTGTTTTATAGATAAAGAAACTAAGGCTCAGAGAAGGTCATATTGCCAGTAAGTACCGGAGAGAGGACTGAGGTCCTCCTGTCCTCATTCCATGTTCGTTTCTAGTGGTCACTGCACCAGGTCTTTCCCAGTAGGCCTTTCTCTCACCTGCTCCTCATTTTTACCAAACGCTTCTTGGAGCTGAGTTCTTTTTACCTGCCTAGCTTCTGTCCTATTTAGGCTGTGATCAGCATGATCTGGTCACAGGATGTTAATCAGAAGAGCATTCATTGTAGATAATACAGCTTACAGGGAAAGAGGAAGCTGTATCGGTTTCTCAGTTGAATTTGCCTGGGTTCTTTGGGATTAGACTGGATTTTGCCTCCTGGAACTGCTGTCTGGCTGTCAGTTGATGCTCACAGGCCTGCCATCCTCCTGTGGTGGGTACTCTTAGGCTGTAACAAGCCAGGGGACGAGTACCCGTTACCCTTCATATTAATTCTGACTCAGGTCAGCGTCTTGATTACTGTGATTCTGCTTGGCCTTGACCCATTCATTCCTGGTTCTGTCAGATTGTTTAGCCTGTTTGGAGTTGATCCACTGGATTGAATATCTTTCCAAAGAAGATTTTGGGGGCCACTTTGTTCAAAGAGAGGGATTCCTGAGTTTCCTCTTGATGAGAATGAACTTTTTCAGTTCGTCCCTGGTATTAAATGGAAATTAGACCTGCTTTGGGGCTTGGAAAGGCGGGGAGGGGGATAACTGCCCTTTCTTCTCAATGCATTTTAGACTTCCTTCTAAAAATGAATGTCAGGATATTCCCCTCCCTGCCATGCAAGTTTTAATTAAGCCCAATATTCAAAGTTGAGGTAGGGAAAGGAGTGAGGTAGGAGACTAATATTTCTTCAGCACCTATTATGTGTCAGGTGCTGTGCTAGATATTCTCATATAATCATCAGCACCACCTTCATGGTAGGTGTTATCCTTTGTAACAATGAGAAAAAAGGCTTAGAAGCATCAAGTAGATTACTCAAGGCCACAAACAGTTATGGGAGGAGTCAGGATTGGAATTTAAGTTGAATTGACTCCAAAAACCAACCTATTTCTAGAATACCAAACTATCTCTGTTCAAAGTGAGTGGCTGTGAAAGACTGATGGCTGGGAAGAGCCGCCTGTTGCCCAAACTGACGAATTAGCTGCATGTTTCTTTCCCTTGCAGGACAGCGTGATGGTCCTTAGTGCAACCCATCGCTACAAGAAGAAGTACGTCACTACTCTGCTGTACAAGCCCATCTGAAGGGGTCCCTTCCCGCCTCCAGGATTCAAGAGAAGCATCTCCCTTGCCTTTCTGGACCGGACCAGTCTTCACCTGAGACTGGAAGGCTGATTTGCTTTGAGGCTGATATGTGTGTTTCAGAGCCTTCGAGTAGGTGCTCTGCTTTTGCATCTGATCGCAGATGAGAGCTTTATGAGTTCATGGAATTTATTTTCAGAAAAAAAAATTATATATATATATATATACATATACATATATGAGAGGAAGGTTAACGGAAGCCTCCTAGCTAGGTGTGTTCTCTCTGCCTCTGGGGACTCCCCGAGACCTGTGCGGGGGAGCTGCAGGAAGGACCGTTACAGGAAGCTTTTTTCCTGAAATGAAGGAAGAGCCAACTCTCAGGATCCTTGTTGGGTAGAGATTCTGCCGCCGCTACCTTGGCTCTTGCAAGAATGGGCTTGTGCCAGACGTCTGCCCCACGTACAGCTGCCTCCTTGGCAGGGGCAGCTTTCCTTGCATGGGTTCTCTGTATTCCTACACTGTGTGGCACAGTCTGCTTTTTATGATACCAGATGCCCCACGGGAACCCTTTTTCTTCTCATTTCTCATTCTTGCTTTGATAACCTCCTTCCGATCCTATACCTGACCCTTCCCTAGCACAAAACTCACTGGCAGGTGACCCCTTTCAAAGGCTATGTAAGACCCACCTCAGAGACCAGGACTGCCAGAAAGTCTCCTTTTTGAGCCCAGCACAGGCCCGGCCACTCGGTTCCTACTTGTTTTAACTTCTACTAAAGAAAATAAGTCTCAGTGTTATCTCAGTGTTAATAAGACAGGCAGAATGCACAAGGTCTGCGGTCTTGTGTCGGTGTAGTGCCACAGTGTAGGCTGTCGGGTCACATTCCCGTCGGGTTTCCGCCTGGCCTGGCCCTGCTTCCGTATTTTCTTTCACGGAACAGACCGCTTTGAAGATGGGAGTGGAACCAGGGAAAGCTTTCGCATCGTTCATCCTTGGGAGGTTTTTATGTGCCTACATTTTTCTTTAATTAAAAAAAAAATGCCTTTTCATTGTTCTTAAGAGACCACATAGGAGAATTTTAGGCTCTTGATAAATGGTTCCCAAGATTCTCTTCGACAAGAAAGTAGTAATCTAGCCCTCTACAGTCTTATATTAATGTGGCCAACCCTGTGCACATCACTACACTAAACACTGTTCTAGATACAGATTCAGGTTCACGGGGTGCACCTAGAAAGTTCCTTCAACTTCCAGATCCATCACACCAAGAAGCAAGAAAGTGGCCCTGGTGTTCCTAACCATGAATAGTATTGCTTCCCCGTACCAAGTGCTAATGGGATCACTTTGTCTTTCTCTTTTTTTCAAGTGTTTGATGATGAAGTGAGGTCAGTGACTTTCATTTGTGGAATGAAAAGTAGCTACTCAATCCACTCTTGGGGTTGTTCAGAGATAAAACCTTTTTCCCCAAATATCTGTGGCTCTTCCATTACAGATGAATGCAGATTAAACATTCAACTCTGAAGGAGGCCAAACTTGATGCTTGAGAGACACCTCCACTGTTAAGACGTGTCTGGGCGCACTGAAAGGGCACCCATAGGTCAGTTTAGCTACCTCCTGTCTTTCCTATTCAAAGCTGATGACACAGTTGTCGTTGGGTTTGTGTAGACCTATTCTAAACCTGTTCCTGGGAGTGAGGTAGTAGGGCATTGGGGTGGTGGTTTTGCTGGGAGTGCGAATTGCCAAGTGCTCTGGTGGTTACTTGTTGAGCGTAAATACCGCTTTAGCCACTGAAGGCCGCCTTCTGCAACACAAGGCTTGTTGTGGGAAACCTTTTAGGGTCCCAGTCACTTTTTGAGTGGTGTGTCATTTAAAAAATCCAGGCCAAATCCTACCATTACCAGCTCTCAGGGTCTACACTGTCTTCAGTTATACTATTGTTTTTTCCAATACCCAGTAACTAAGCGGGCCACGTAGGAGATTCAAAATCTTGGTGGTTAAATAGAGGATTTTGTTACACTCCTTTTTCTTGTAACAGTATTGAAACGTGATTGCCTATGTGCTCGTGTATTAAAATTTTTACGCAGGTGTTACCAGTAGAGTGGGGCAGGAAAAGAGATCCCTTCAGTTTTGCAAGCCAGAGGCGTCTGTGAACTGCTTCTGGCTCCAGTGACGCTCGGTTTTGGTGCTGGTGGCCTTCAGATCTTCCGGATCTGGAAATGCGCAGAGTGCCAGTTTCCCAAGTCCTGAGGTAATCTCTTGGCCAAGTGTGACCTGAGAGCCCACCAGCTGGTATGGAAGAGGACAGGCAGGCAAGGGGATCTGGGCGATGCCTCTTTCAGCAGTGTCCCTTCCCTGCATTGCTCACACACCTCTGGCCCTGAGGAGCCTGTCACACACAGTCTGTCTCCAAGAAACTGTTCTAGAAGGTAGAGAGGAAAGGAGGAAGGTAGCCCAGAGTACATCCCACTCATTCTTTTATGTTGGTCAAAGGGATAGTTTATTTTCTGCAAAAGAGCTTGGCAGATTTTGAAAACGAATAAAGGCAAAACCCCCCCACATTTTTAGCTTTTTTTTTTTTTTAACCTATAGGAGTTTCACAGAGTCAGAGTTAGAAGAGTTAGAAACTCACTCTTTAGGAGGGCTAACCCTTTAAGAACTGCATCGTGGTTTGGGGGGCATGGGGAAAAGGAAGAGTGACTGAGCTGAGGAGGATACTGGGAACCTAAAGGCTTGAGTAACTCAGAACTATTACAGCCTTTTTGTTGTTCATGAAATGAGACTGAACACACTGGAATCTTTGGATCTCATTGTATAGAACCTGCTGTGTAAAGCATCACTTTGTCTCTTGTTCTAATCTCTATCCTTTCTTCTATATTCTGCTTCACCTTCAAGCTGACGAGAGTCTCAGGTCAAACATTACCTAAAACAAACGTTAGTCCTCTTGCTGGTGTGGTCACGGTTCCTAGCTTGCATTAAGCTTAGAATTGAATGGGATTTGGTCACCGTAAGTAATACCCTCTATGGGCATACCTGGCCTCAAGAGTGTTGGCTTTTTTTAAAACAATGCTTACGTGGTAGAGAAAACCCTATAAAGGAAGAATCCAAGAGAAGATTCTGAGGGGATCGGACAAATCCAGGCCCCCAGTTATTTCTTGTCTTTGTAGTAGACCTAATGGCTCTGAGAAAAAAAAACCTCGGCAAAGTGTTCGTACTGCACGTATGCTGCTAAAATGAAGTTTGGGAAGAAGTATTACCTCCAGGCTGGGCTTATCTTAATCTGAGTATAAATGAAGGAGACATACTAATGATAGAAGCCCCTGCTTCTAATTGGGGAAATAGGGCTTTTAAAATTTTGACCTCAACCAAAAATGATATGCAATTGTCTACGTTGTATGTGTTTGAAAACTATTCTATCTCAGAGATTTCTAAGTCCTCACGTTCTAGTGATTTGGGGCACAGGCCTACGAGCAGATGCACAGTTTGTTCACACATTATTCTGCCCCATCCTTTAACCCCAAGTTCTTGCTGTTTTCTACCAGGGACTGCTAGCTCCAGCGACCCACGGGGTAGAGCCCCTGGGAGGGGTGGGGGCGGGGTTAGGGTCCTTCACAACTCCGGATCTAGGCGCTCGTCTCTCCTTAGGTGCCCATCGCAGCGGAAGGTTGAAGGCCTATCATGTCTGCAGTGAACCCAAACTTTTGGAGGAAAAGGGCCAAATTTATTTTTTAAATTATAAGAAGGGAGGGAGGAAAAGAGGGAAAGAGAGAGAAACCTTAAGAGTCTGTTACTTAGGAAATCCAGTTCTTAGCAATGGAATCCCTGTAGGATTCACATGTGGGCTTTGTCTTGATTTACTTTTCCCGATTGTGCTTTCAAGTGATTAAATTTCATGAAAACTTAATTGATTAGTTCCATCCTGGGTTGGAGTTGAATTAATTGGGTGTAGCACAATGCTTTTGCCGTGAGATTGCTGTGAGATAGCAAACGCCCGTGGATTTTGTAGTCCGGTGAACTGGTCAAGGGACACCTACCTACCATAAGTATTATGTATTTGATCATCTCCTCCTCTCTTCCCATCTCCTGAACACGTACCTTACCTAGCTTGTGGTTTTAGAACCACCAGAGCTCGCTGATGTCCAGTAGTCCTAATCTCCACGCTGGGCCCCATACGTGAGACTTGCTTGAATTTTGGTAAATCAGAGGATGCTGGTGGTTATTTCGCTGAAGCGGTTTGAAGGAGTGCAGCTCTGGCATAAGGGGGGACTGAGACTATAACTTGGAAGGGAATTAAATGTGCGAGTCCTCCTTTAAATGGTGCTTTTGTAACCTGTTGTGCCGAGGTACAGAGCTGTATTCCACAAAGGAATGGCATACCAAGAAGGGATTTTAAAGCTTTTCTCCAAATGTAATTTGTCATCGGAACTTGACATGTCTGAAAATTACGTGATGTAACATACAGAAATGTGACATTTTCCCCATAAAACTGTTGAATAAAAAACGTATTACACAGCAATAATATTTGAGTTCTTCGCTGGTCACTGATTATATTATCAAAATCTGCCTCGGTAGTCTCAGAACCTAAAGAATGCAAACTGCCACACAAACACATTTGAATAAAGAGAGAAGTCGGAGGTGTAGGACAGAAGTCATCCATCCATCCATCCATCCATCCATCCATCTGCCACCTTTCCTCTTTTCGTTCCAGGCTGTGCTGTCATTAACTAGAGGAATGCAAACTCAATAATCTGAAATTCAGCTGTAATTCTGATTTCTGAAATTCTCAGTAAAACTGCATACTTAGCTATTAATCTTGTGTTGGATTTGCTGAGACCCTGGACCGTGGGTTTTCAGCCCTGTCTGTACATACCACATCACCTGTGCAGGTTCTATAAAAATACTGGTGCCCCATCCACTACCGCCATCCCTATTTAGATAGAAATCTCTGGTATGGGATCCAGGTATCTGTAATAAAGTCCCCAGACGTTCTAATGCACATCCAAGGATGATGTGTCTTACTGTTAGATACTTCATTATATATGAAAGCAGATTGTGTGCTTCATTCTGACAGCAGATCACTCTCCTCAGGTGGTTCTGTTCAGGGTCATGATGGGAACAGGATAATTTTTGTTTCCCGTCCCTTTAATTCACAGAGTTCTTAGAAAGCTGACCCCTGGACTTTTCCTAAAACAACACAGTCAGACTCCCCTATATTCGCCACATTTCCTTGAGGGAGAGAAGAGAATGCCGCTGGGAGTGACCAGAAGGTGAGAAGCGTACGGGAGGGGATGAAAGAAGTGAGTGTGAAGGGGTGAGGCGGGGCAGGTGATGGAGACCGGGGAACAGGGGATCGGGGATCGCAGCAACACAGCAAAAGGTAACGTGAGCCCCCCCACCCCCCCCGCCGCAGTCAGGAGACTGACTCCCCGCAGATGAGGTGCGGGCGGCGTCAGATGTGATGTGGACTCAGCCTCTGATGGCATTCTCTCCTAAACGTCATGCACGCCGGCCACCGAAACAGCGTGGCCCATATTCTGTCCAGGCCCAAACTCGCACTGGTGTGTGCTTCCTACAGCATTTCTCTCTGGCTCACACTTGGCTGGGGGTCTTGTTGGATTCCTTCGAGACCCCCCTCCTCCTCAGCACCGACGGTTACTCATCACACAGGTTGTTCAAAGGCATCATGAATCTCTCCCCTACCCCCCTGGCTTGTGTGGCGGGTGTCCATCCAGCAGCACGTAGTGAGTCTGGAGTACCCCCTCCCTTTCCGGAACCCAGTCTCTGGCTCCAGGGCACTTACACTGGCTGAAGATGAATGTCCCCATGCTCTCTCTCCCACCAGTTAGAGTTCTTCAGGCATTCAGCGGCGCTCTGAAGGACACTCCGGTCTTGTGAGTTTTCTCTTTTTCACTGACTTCCTAGGGAAGAGGGCAGGGTTCTTTGTCAGAGGTCAGAAGACCTAAAGTCCATATGCTATATGGTATTTAAAAAATTGTTTTTAATGTGTACTTATTTTTGACAGAGAGAGCATGAGTGGGGGAGAGGCAGAGAGAGAGAGGGAGACACAGAATCCGAAGCAGGCTCCAAGCTGTCAGCACTGAGCCCTAGGCGGGGCTCGAACTCACAAACGGTGAGATCATGACCTGAGCCGAAGTCAGACACTTAACCGACTAGTCACCCAGGCGCCCCTGTATGGTATTTTTAAGCCAAAAGTAGGTTTTCACAAACTTCTCAAATCCTTCTGAACTAGTTTCCCTTCACGACAGCTTCCAAAGTGCACCTGCCAGTGACAGCTTATGATAAGGACATCGGGCAAGAATACGGAGCACCTGAAAGAGCCACCAAGATTACTGCAGACCTGTGTACCTGGATTTGGGGGGAAGTCTTTACCCCAGGCCAACTGATTCCTCAAAACTATGACCTATGCCCTAACTTAGTTCTTGTTTTCAGGGATCTTTGTTATAGATTACAGTAGTTCTGGGTCACAATTAGAAGCTAGGTTTTGGGACTGGGTAGTGGGACAGGTGTTGCACAATCAATTGGATACCCGAAAAATATTTCTGGGGGTCAGGCTGAGGATATCGTGGATGTTTGGGGTCTTCTGTTTTATCCACAAATGGAAACATTTCTGCCAGCCTGAAGATGGTGTTTCTTTTTCTCCCCCATTTAGCAGGTCTGGTTCATTAGGTTGTCTATGAGAGTGACCTAGAGTTAGGATATCTGGGGACAGAGCAGAAGAATTTGACAATCCAGGGAATCTACCAGATAAAGAGCCAATCTGGGCTCAGAACTTTTACCTATAATAGAGAACTGTAGTAGCAACTAGGTCTAGATGAACTCAAGTTCATGAAATAAGGTAGAATGGTCCAAGGTGAATCGAGATCACTCATCATCTTATTCCCTATAGCCATTTGCTGATTCTGGGCATGGGCTGAGGACTTAGCTTAGCCTGGGAAGAGGGCATCGAAGGGATAGAGTAAAACCAGCAAAGCTCTTAGTGGCATGTGGTGATAAAGGGACAACTTGAAAACTTGAAGGGCTTCAGATGCATGGTTGGTTTTCCCCAAAGGACACTTACTGAGGCTGAACTGCATGGCATGCTTAAGAGCTAGCACAAAAGGCCCATAAAAGACAGAGTGAAATCTCCCAAAGTCCCATGGTGCTGAGGTGATAAAGATAAACTATAGCAAGTGGGCTTGACGGAAGCACATGGTCCCAAGACATTTGTCAAGTATTGGAGTGAGGTGTGGTGGGACACAAAAGAACGGAGTTAAAAATTCCTGAAGGGATAAATGGTTTCCAGAGAACTGCTTACAAAAACAAAATTCAAGGGGCACCTGGGTGGCTCAGTTGGTTGAGCATGCGGCTTCAGCTCAGGTCACGATCTCATGGTTCGTGGGTTCAAGCCCCACATCAGGCTCTGTGCTGACAGCTAGCTCAGAGCCTGGAGCCTGCTTCGGATTCGGTGTCTCCCTCTCTCTCTGACCCTCCCCTGCTCACGCTGTCTCTCTCTCTCTCTCTCTCTCTCAAAAATAAACACATAAAAAATATTAAAAAAAAAAAAAAAAAAAAATTCAAGAATACCTAAAGGAATACAAAAACAAGCAGCACCCAATGAGGTAAACAGTCACAATGTTTGATATCCAATCAAAAATTACCAGGAGACATGTTTCTGGTCAAAATGAAGTAACAGGGACTAGAATTTTTTTTATATTTATTTAATTTTTGAGAGAGAGAAAGAGAAAGAATGCAAGCAGGGGAGGGGCAGAGAGAGAGAGGGAGACACAGAATCTGAAGCAGGCTCCAGGCTCTGAGCTGTCAGCACAGAGCCCGACGTAGGGCTCGGACTCACGAACCGCAAGAACATCATCTGAGCCGAAGTCTTGGTGCTTAACTGACTGAGCCCCCCAGGTGCACAGCTAACATTCCAGACAAAATACATGAAACAATCGCTTTCAGTGAAACCAAGCAGTGAAAAACAGTGATCCCTGAAATACGTGAAACGAATGAAGTGGGCCCTTTAATCGCCTCAACTGACTTTCTTGAGAATTTCCAATATTGTGAACGGCCTGAGTTGAGCACATGGAGCTAAGAGTCTTCGGAATCCAACCTTGCGACAAGCACAGGGTAGATTCCTAAAGAGGAGAGGGCTACACACAGATAGGGCTACATCGACACAAGGTTCCCTTGGGCATTCAGAAACATACTGACCAATGCACGTGAGAAAAGAAACTTGCTGAGTCTAGATAAAGAACCATCAGAAAGAAGAAAAAGAACAATGCCTAGACCTCACACAGGGCCAGAAATAGCCCCTGTTCCTGCCAGGCTGGTAAAGCTCATAATCTGAGGAATAATGAGTACAGCATTCAGAGGACTCTTGCTTTAGTTGTGGGGAACAATTAGGCCCAAACAAAATGCTTGTGGTAGGCAGAATAATGGCCCCCCAAAGATCTCTATGTCCTAATTCCTAGATATGTTGGATTACATGCCAAAGGGGAACTAAGATTGCAAATGGAATGAAGGTTGCTAATCAGTTGACCTTGAGATGGGGGGTTACCTCTGGGTTATTAAGGTGGAGGGACCCAATCTAGTAAGTGCAAGAGGGAGGTCAGAGTGATGCAATGTGAAAAGCACTTGATCTGCTGTTGCTGGTTTTGAAGAAGGGGAAAAGAAGTCCATAAGCTAAGGAATGTGGGTAGCCTCTGGAGTTAGGAAAGACAAGGAAATGCATTCTCCCATGGAGCCTCCATAAAACAAAACAAAACAAAACAAAAACACGCAGACATCTTTATTTTAGCCCCATGAGGCCCATTTTGGACTATAGAACTGTTAACTAATAAATCTGATGTTTTAAGATGCTAAGTTTGTTGTAATTTGTCACAGCATCACTAGGAAACTAATACCACCTGCCATCTCAAATGCAAGAGCCACAGGATCAAATTGTTCCCAAGTAATTCAACTGTACCCCAGAACAAAGCTGAAGAGTATTTAAAAAAAAAAAAACAAACAAAAAAACACCCTGTACCAAACAAGACAAAACTTACAAGGTCTGGCATCCAATTTGAAACATGTGAGCTATTCAGAGAAACAGGAAGATCAAACCATAATGAGAAAAAAAAATCAAATTGACTCAGAATTGCACACGAGGTTAGAAACAGCAGACAACACTGCAACAATTATTATAACTTTATTCCATATGTTCACAAACGCAGAGAAAAGACTAAACATTTTAAGTAGAGAACATGTCAGATGCGATATTGAATTTTAGAGGAAAAACACCCTGGGCGGAGTCAGCATTAGATTAGACACTGCAAAGGAAAGATGAAACTTGAAGACCTAAAAATAGAAACTACACAGGCTAAAACAGGATGAAGAAAGACTTGTAAAAACAAGTAATACATCAGCGGATTGTGGAAAAACTTTAAGTGACATAATGTAAGAGTACCCAAAAGAAATAATAGGAAGAGGAACAGAACAAATATTTGAAGAAATGTGGCAAATTTCCCCCAAATTTGATGAAAACCATAAAGCCGCAGATCCAAACAGCTCAGTAAACCCAAGTATGAGAAACAACAACAACAAAAACAACAAACCCAAAACACTAAACGAAGGCAAACAGTAATCACATCTTTCAAAACCTGTTATAAAGAAAAAAAGCGTAAGAGAAGCCCGAGGCGGGGAAATGTTAAATTCGTAATGGAGAGGAACAAAGACAAGGATGCAGCAGATCTGTCCTCAGAAATAATGGAAGTTAGAACACAGTGGGGGAACATTTTTAAAGTGCTGAAAAGGAAAAAACAAACAAACAACAAACCTGCTACCCTGAACTACTTACCCAGTGAAAATGTGTTTCAAAAAATGAAGGTGGAATAAGGACCTTTTTCTTACACTAAAAAGCTGAAAGAGTGACTTCTGCTTCTGGGCAGACACCTAAGATGTTATTTCCTATTCGTCCCACTAAGAACGACTAAAACTCTGGACATTGTGTATAAAACAAACATAGGAAGACATGGGGAGATAGGAAAGGCAGGCTGACCTCAGGATACAAGGACTGTTGCAGTGATGAGCTCCCTGATCTCACTGGTCCCCCGGCCAGCAAAGGGGCAGCCTAGCAAGACACAGAGGCCATGCAGAGAACGAACAGTAAGAAGGCACTCCTACCCCTGCCAGCCTGGGGCTGGAGGGCATCAGGGGGACTTAGTGTGGAGTAGAACTCCCATCCCTGCCGAATGAACAAGGAGCCCCTCTTGGGCATCAGTAAGGCTGAGTGGGGACGCCAGAAGCCTCTCCCATTAACAGCCTCATCTCAATACTGTCAGAGGAGGCTAGTGAAAAAAGGTTTAAGATCCAGGGTCTCATGATATAATGCCCAAACTCTCTAGATTTCAGTCGAAAGTCAGCTATCACAACAAGACCAGGATCGTACAATTTACATACATGATAACAATAAAATGACACAGACGTCAGAATGATCTGACAAGGGTTTTAAAGCCGTCATAAACATGCTTTAAAGAGCAACTACCAACACGCTCAAAACAAATGAAGGAGAAAGTCTCAACAAAGAAATAGAAAATCTCAGTAAGGAATAAAAGGCATAAAGAAGAAACAAATGGAAATTTTATAAGTGAGAAATACAATAAAATAAAATCTCAGTAGATTAACTCAACAGCAGAACAAAGGAAACAGAAAAGAATGAAATAGAAAATAGAACAATAGGACTTAGAATGAACAACAGAGAGAAAGTAAACTAAAAAGAAATGAATAGAGCCTCAGAGAACTGTGGGTCTGTGACCAAAAAAAAAAAAAAAAAAAAAAAAAAAAAAAAATCTAACATGCCTATCATCAGAGTCCCAGGAGAGAAGAGTGTGGGGCTTAAAAAGTACTCAGAGCAATAATGGCTGAAAACCTGCCAAAGACAGAAATCTGCACTTTCCAGAAGGTGATCAAATCCTGAACAGGATAAACCCAAAAAATACACCAAACTCATCCTAAACAAACTTCTGAACACTAAAGGGAAACAAAAACAAAAACGAGCAAACAAAAAAACACTTGAAACCAGTGAAAGAAATGACACCTTACCTAGAGAAGGAAAACACTTTGAATGACAAAAGACTTCTCATCAAAACCAAGGAGGCCAGAGGAAGTGGCACATTCTTTCAAGTGCTAAAGGAAAGGAACTGTCAACCCAGAGTTGTACCTCCACTGAAAATAATACCGCATTTCACAAATTTTTATATTTTATGTTTTCATTTTCATTCAGTTCAAAAAAGTTCTATTTTTCCTTCTAATTTTTCTTTGATCCATGAAATACTTAGAAGTGCTGTGGTTAGTTTCTAAATATTTGAGAATTTGCCATGTGTCCTATGTCTTCTATTATTGATTTCTAATTTAATTCCACTGTAGTGATAAAACATATTTTTATTTGGGGCACCTGGGTGGATCAGTCGGTTAAGTGTCCGACTTCGACTCAGGTCATGATCTCACGGTCCATGGGTTCGAGCCCCGCGCTGGGCTCTGTGCTGACAGCTCAGAGCCTGGAGCCTGCTTCGGATTCTGTGTCTCCCTCTCTCTCTGCCCCTCCTCCGTTCACGCTCTGTCTCTCAAAAGTAAACAAACATTAAAACCTTTTAAAAAACATATTGTATTTATTTTGATAAAATGTATTTTGACTGACATGAATCCTTTTAGATTTAATGAGACTTGTTTTATGGCCCCAAATATGGTCTAACTTGGTAAAGGTTCCATGTGTAATTTAAAAGAGTATGTTCTCTGGGCACCTGGGTGGCTCAGTCAGTTAAACGTCTGACTCTTGGTTTTGGCTCAGGTTATGATCTCACAGTTGGTGAGTTCGAGCCCCACATCAGGCTCAGCACCTGACAGTGCGGAGCCTGCTTGGGATTCTCCCTCTCTCTCTCTCTCTCTCTCTCTGCGCCCCTCCCCTGCTAGTACACTCTCTCTCCCTAAATAGATGAATAAATAAACTTTATAAAATAAAACAACATGTTCTCTGCTCTTGTGGGTGGAATATTCTATAAATGTCAATTAGGAATTTTGGTTGATAGTTTTGTACAAGTCTTCTATATCCCTACTGATATCCTATCTGCTTGCTCTACCAGTTACCAAGGGAGGGCTGTTGAAATCTCTGGAGATGGTTGTAGACCCGTCTATCTCTTCTTGCAGTTCTATCAGTTTTATTTTGTGTATTTTGAAGCTCTATCACTCAGCACCTAAACATTTATTTATTTTCTTTAATCTTTTTATAGTTTATTTTTGAGACAGAGAGACAGAGCATGAGTGGGAGAGGGACAGAGAGAGAGGGAGACACAGAATCCGAAGCAGGCTCCAGGCTCCAAGCTATCAGCATAGAGCCTCATACGGGGCTTGAACCCACAAGCCACAAGGTCATGACCTGAGCCAAAGGTGGATGCTTAACCAACTGAGCCACCCAGGCGCCCCCATTTGTTTCATTTCTTGGATTCTACATAAGAGTGAAATCATATGGTATTTGTTTTTCTCTGTCTGATTTATTTCACTTAACATAATACCTCCTAGGTCCATCCATGTTGCCACAAATGGAAAGACCTCATCCTTTTTTATGACTGTGTAACATTCCATCAAACACATACACACACGCATGCACGCATGCACACTCACATCACATCACGTCACATATTCTTTACCCATTCATCTATCTACATATACTTAGGTTGCCTCTAGATCTTGGCTATTGTGAATAATGCTACAACAAACACAGCGGTGCATATATATTTTTGAATTAGTGTCTTCATTTTATTCAGGTAAACACCCAGTAGTGGAATTAATGATTGGATCATATGGTATTTCAATTTTTATTTTTGGGGGAACCTCCATACTGTGTCCCACAGTGGTTGTACCAATCTACATTCACCCGAGTGTTCCTTTTTCTCCACATCCTTGTCAACACTTGTCTTTTTTATTTTAGCCATTCTGACAGGCATAAAGTGATATCTTACTGTGGTTCTGATTTGCATGTCCCTGATGATTCTTACACTTTTAATCTATATATGCCTTTATATTTAAAGTGGGTTTCTAATAATTTTTTTAAAACACAGCAGGTTTTGGAGAAACTGATAAACTGATTCTAAAGCTTATATGGAAATGCAAAGGACCTAGAATGGCTGAATCAACTTTGAAAAAGAACAAAGTTGGAAGACTAACACTATCTGATTTCAAGACTTAAACTTCAGTTATCAAAACAGTGTGGTATTGGTCTAAACATAAACAAATAGATCAATAGAATATTATAAAGAATTCAGAAATGGATCCACACATCCACCGGCAAAGGTGCCAAGGTAATTAATTGGGGGAAGGGATAATTTATTCAACAAATGGTGCTGAAACAATTAGATAGTCATATGGAAAACAAAATGAAACAAAAACAAACAAAACTAAACCCCTCAGGGGCGCCTGGGTGGCTCAGTCGGTTAAGCATCCAACTGTTGATTTCGGCTCAGGTTATCATCTCACGGCTGGTAAGATCAAGCCTCATGTAGGGCTCTGTGCTGACAGCGCAGAGCCCGCTTAGGATTCTCTCTCTCCCTCTCTCTCTCTGCCCTTCACCCACTCACACTCTTTCTCTCTCTCTCTCTCTCAAAATAAATAAACATTTAAATAAACCAACCCCCCCAAAACTCCTCACATTACAAAAATTAACTCAAGAGTTTTCATAGACTTAGTTATTCTACAACTACAACATTTCTAGAAAAATACAGAGGAGAAAACTTAATGACTTTGGGTTTGGTAAAGATATTTTAAATACGACATAAAAACCAAACCATAAAAGAAAAAGATCAATAAATTAGACTTCACAAAATTAAAAACTTTTTCTCTTAAGAGGATATATTTGTTTTAATGTTTATTTATTTATTTTGAGACACGGGGCTCAAACTCATGAACCATGAGATCATGACCTAAGCCGACAGCAAGAGTCAGATGCTTAACTGACTGAGCCACCCAGGCGCCCCTTACCAGGATATTTTTATGAAAATAAAAGACAAGTCACGGACTAGAAAAAAATATTTGCCAAACATGTATTTGACAAAGTTTTTATATAGAGAGCATCTAAAGAACTCTTGCAACTAAACAATAAGAAGATAAATAACACAAACAAAAAAGGGCAAAAGATTTGAACAAACGCTTCACCAAAGAAAGAATACTCATGGGAAATAAGCATGTGGAAAGATGCTAAATATCACTAGTCATTCAGAAAAATGGATATTAAAACCATAATGACATGCCAGTACATGCCCACCAGAATAGCTGAAATTTTAAAAACCTGACCACATCAAGCCTTGATGAGGATGTTACTTATACACTGCCAGTGGGGATGTAAAATGTGCAGACACTTTGGAAAACAGTTTGGTCCTGCTTCGGATTCTGTGTCTCCCTCTCTCTCTGCCCTTCCCCTGCCCGCTCTCTGTCTCTGTCTCTCAAAATAAAATAAAAGACATTTAAAAAAATTTAAAAGGGGGTGCCTGGGTGGCTCAGTCGGTTGAGCGTCCGACTTTGGCTCAGGTCGTGATCTCACAATCTGTGGGTTCGAGCCCTGCGTCGGACTCTGTGCTGACAGCTCGGAGCCTGGAGCCTGCTTCAGATTCTGTGTCTCCCTCTCTCTCTGCCCCTCCCCTGCCTGCTCTCTGTCTCTGTCTCTCCAAATAAAATAAAGACATTTAAAAAAAATTTTAAAAAAGGAAAACAGTTTGGTAAAACTTTAAAATTCTTTAAAATTTAAAATTTCAACTATTATATGAGCTATTCCATATCATATGAATAATATGAATAAGAATATACTATTCTATCATATGAACTATTCCACTCATGGAATGCAAATAATTGAAAGCATATGTTCACACAAAAACTTATACACAGCAACTTCTTTGGTGATACCTACAAACAGAAAAAAAATGTCCCTCGGCAAGTAAATGGATTAAAAATTGTGGTGTATCCATACAATTAAATACTAGTCAGCAATAAAAACAACTTCTGACACATACAAGTATTAATGAGGATTCCCCAGAAAAACAGAACCAATAGGAAATATAAATATATGTGTGTGTGTGACACACACATATATACAAAATGGGATTTGGCTCATGTAATTATGTGTCCTCTGGATGATGGAGAGCCAAGCCAGGAAAGCCAGTCATATGATGCAGTCCAAGTCCAAATGCTCAAGAACCAGGAGCTCCAATGCCAAGGACAGGAAAAGTCAGACATCCTAGACCAAGAAAAAGAGTGAATTCTCCCTTCTTTTTGCCCTTTTTGATACATTTGGACCATCACAAGATTGGATGATGCCCACTCACACTCAGTCTACTGATTCAAATGCTAATAAACACCCTCACAGCCACACACAAATAACATTTTACCAGCTATTTGGACATCCCTTACTTAGTCCAGTCAAGTTGACACATAAAATTAACCATCACAACATGATAACACGGTTAAATCTCAACTATGTTATGCTAAGCAAAAGAAGCCAGACAGAAAAAGAACATACACTGTATGATCCAGAAATCTGATCAGGTGACTAACTGGGGAAGGAGGTGTGAATGGTAGAGACAGGAAAGAGGGTGAGGTTACAAAAGAGCAAGAGGAAACTTGGCGGGGAGGTAGGTATGTTCATTATCTTGATTATGGTGATGCTTCACACACATTTACACATATGTCAAAACATCAAGTATGTCCTTTAAATATATGTAGTTAATCACATGTCAATTACACCTTTGAAAGGTGTAATTACACCTTTGAAACGCTGAAAAAAGTTAAAAAGTAGAAAAAAAGACAGTGAAATAAATGTTTTTAGACAAGCAAAAATCAAGGAAATTCAACACCAGCAAAGGATGTTTCAAATATATTAAAAGTAATTTTTATGAAAGAATGAAAAGATAAAATCCTAGTTGGAAACATAGCAATGCAGAATGGAATGGAGACTATTGGGAAAGGTAGAGGCATGGATATAAAAAGTTGAATGACTTCAGGATACAACAACAGCTTGTCAACAACAATGCAAAAGGTAGAAGTCGGTATAGGGCGTTACAGTTTTCTAAGATTCTCACGGTACTGTGAAAGTAATCATTTGTATAAAAATATAAAAAATCAAGGATACATGTTATTTCCAAGGTAAGCTCTCAAAGAATGGTAAATGTTAGCAGGTTAATAGGAGAACACTGTGATAACATAAAATATTTGTCCAATCCAAAAGAAAGCGAAGAAGGAGGAGAAATAGATAGTATATATAGAAACCAAGTAGTAACGTGGTGGATATAAACCCACCTATGATAGTAATTACATTATATTTCAATGAAGTAAAATCTTCAAGCAAAATATTAAGATTGGCAGACTAGCAAGGCAAAACCCCTGTCCTTGAGAATATATGGATTTCTGTTTAGTTTGAAGGCTATTCTATATGAAAATAAGTTCATATACCTGCTCAGGAAGAGACAGCGAAGCTATTTTTGAGTATCTGATTTTCCCAGCAACATTCTTGAGCTCCGAAGCACAAACCCTGATCCATATGAGAAACAGGAGAGTGTCAGCCCCAGAGAGTGTTAGATTCTTGACTTATGTGAGAGAAGGGAGAACTTTCCCCAGGTATCTTGTTTTCCCTCCAGCAGGATAAGCCTGTTACTGCTTATCTGCTGTAACTGATACTGCCTGATACTGCTGTTCTCATATGCAGTTGACAACACTTTTAAGGTCCCTTAAGTCATGCATTGTATAAGGTCACCTCTGTGTCCCCAATGTAACCAGAATAGTACTGGGATTTCAGTAAATGCCTGAATTGAGTCCTAAGACACCTAGACCAGCAGAAACGTTATGTTTGCAGAATCAGACGCGGTGCATCGAAGAACAGAAAGAAGGGTGATTAGTTTATCACGTTCCTTAGACGAGGCAAGGCAGTTGTGTGTGTGTGTAAGTAGAAATCAGTAACCTTGGATTTGACTCCACTTCTACCCTACAGTACTGTATTCCTTTGTATCTCCGGCCTTTTAAAAACTTGTTTAACTTTTAGTCTTTTTTTTCATTTTATTTTTATTTGTCATCATGGTATGTGATGAGGTTTCCTGGGATGACAGTGGGGTTCGCGGGGTCCGGGGCCAACGGCCAGGAAAGAATTCTTGAAGACGTCTTTGGTGCAAAAAGGTGATTTTATTAAAGCACGGGTGCAGGACCCTTGGGGAGGAAGAGCTGCCCGGGGACCAAGAAGTGACACTGGTTACATACTATGGAGTTGGGGGAGGGGGTAAAGTCCCAGGGAAGTTTCCAATGAGATTTTCATATGCTAAAGAAGACTCCCAGGATCCTGG